>JAQIXX010004767.1:0-15422 GCA_034700605.1 Willowsia nigromaculata
ATGAATGCCCATATTTTCTACCACCATCCCGTCAACTCAGAGTTGAATGATTACCATGCTCACGAGCCTTTCCTCTCGCAACACACTCATTTCTCCAAAGTAAATTTTGTGTGAGCTTCATGCGATTAAGGATTTTACTACACTCTAAGATGTTTATTATGCGAACATAAACTCGCAAAACATTTTATGTTTTGATCGATTATTTTTCAAGAATGCAAGGAAAACGTGTTCTTGGCTTCCTTCATTTCATTCCTGATACAACACAAAATATGAGGCCAAATTCTGAGCTTAATGGTGAGCTTTACAAATTTGAAATTATGATGAACGCCCAAAATGCCAAGCAGTTGGAAACACATGCGACCCTATCATTATTGACGCTGCCATCTGAAATTACGCATAGCCGTTCATCTCTTTCGATTACCTGTGCAATTTTCCTGCCATATGCGAAACAAATAATTAGGGCGGGAAGAAATTGTAAGTGGGAGGGTAGTTCCGAGCTCAAGGCTTTGTACCTTGACTTCGTAGATGGTATATAATAAATAATTAATGTATTAAAATTTGTGTTTTAAATTTTATGATAAATTCAAAATTAAAATCACCCACATGAAATTATTAGAGACTTTCAGGGTTTATGAAATCTTATTTCCAGCTGCGATTGGGACTATGTTGTAAGGTTGTCCTTATTTGTAATGTTACGTCACAAATTAGGAAAATTTGAAGGTCAGGTTAATTTGCGCATTAATACAATTTACTCGATTTGTCGAGAGATAAGAGCCAACCAAATAATATGCCAGTAATATTTTCTCATTTCTCTATAATTTTGCACTTTCACTTGGATTTCAATTTCTCTTCCGATGCCACTTTCCCCCTAAAACTGATTACATGCATTACACCCCCGATCATGACATGTTGGCTGGGATAAACATTTTGTACTAATAAACCATGCATTCGGATTTGGAATCACGGTTGCTGTTCATGTCATATGTGTCATCACCAATCTGGACAAAAAAATCAGTTTGAGTGGCTGAGTAGTTTAGGCTGCATGAAATAAAACTCTCCATAGAGCAGTTTTACTTAAGAATTTTAAACATTCAAGCAAAAATCTAAAAAACTCCTTTTGTGTGCAAAAAATATATTTGGAGAATTTTATGGATGTAATAATCATTTTCTCCACTTAGGGAGTATATAAAATTTGGAAAGAAAATTAGCTTTCATGTTGACATCATTATCCATCGACTCCCCTTCCCAACGCCTTAATGACTTCACCATCGGCTTGGCTTTTGCCCAAACTTGCCAACTATCTAGTGGAAGTGGTGTTTTAACGAGTAGAACTCGTTGCGGTTTGCGAGTTAATGTACTCATTCACGTATTGCATAACGTAACATACGTATTAAACGTAACATACAGAATCATTGCATTACTTCTTTATGACAGGAAAAATTACAACGTCATGCCAGTTGTCTATTTGTTACGCGCTTCTTGTTTTCTCCGGAAATTTCGTAGCAAGCGATTGGTATTGACAATCTTGGAACGGTAGCAATTGTGGGTTTTGCAAAATTTCTTAATATATTTTAGGTCTTATTACTTCCCAACCTAAGCTTTTCTGAAAAAACTCACAAAATGAAAAATAACTCAACAAAAGTAAGTCCATTTACTAAGCACCCATTTTATCACAGGATGAATTCGTAGTTTATGAATGTAGCATGATCCACAAATTTCCTTCAAGTCTCATATAATTATTACAAAACCTGTGCATTTTATGTATGTTTCAATCTTCAAGTGCAAAATTTGCATGGCAATCTATTTAGTGAAAATTTGCCTGCTACCTCATGAACAAAACGACTACTTTGTTAGATTCCTGCAGCAGGAATCCTGCTTATGCTTGCATAATATCAAGGGCAAGAAAACAGGGGAGAAAATAATTGGAGCAGAATGTGAGAAAACGGATGAACTACAGAGGTATTAGGTCATTGTTTACTATAAGATAGAAAAGAGAAGGCACGGTCCAAAAATAAACAGAATTTATTGAGAAGAAAGTACTTCCAGTACATACACAATGCCACAATGCTTTGCAGGCTTACTCCCAAAATAAATGTAGAATGGCGGCAGGTGGTGGAAGACACGATATTACAGAATAAGGCACGTGTTCAATCAGGCAGTATGCAATTTTGCAGGCTATGAAATCGTTGTTGTTCAAAATGAGAAATCTTACAAAGCTTATCACTTTATCTAGGGAAAATCATTTCAAAGTAAGAAAATGTGAATCTCCATTCTTGCATAAAAACTTGAAATTTCCTGTTTGGATGTTATTAGGAGTTTGACACATCTGAACTTTAATATTGGTTTAGTATTCCTACGAGTATGAAAACAAGGCCTTCAAAGCTTTCACATTTTTCGCAAATACCTTCTGAGTTCACAAAAAACATTTTCCGGTGACGAATGAAAGAAGGATGACACAGTCGAGCAACTGCAGGCAAATATTGTGCCTCGCATATTTGTAAGAACTGAGACTGCAGAGACCATCAAAGAAAAGAACTGTATTGATCTCAACGGATTCGGGTTTATAATGTTTCCTTCACTGCACATCCAATTTATCTGTCAGCTCATGTCTCAAGCTTCCTTTGCTTCCGGGTTAAAAGTTCTCTCGGATGCGTTTATCTGACCAAAATAATTTCACAAAAAAGCTTCATTTATTTATGAACGCCTGAAATACTTCTGAACAACTTTCAAACACTGCATTTATTTTACTATCACATCTACGTTTAGATATGCGTACAGTAACATCTGCCATCTTCTGTGAAAAATATTCACTAAACGTCAACTTATTTTTGTTCATTTATTTTAAAACCTGAATACTCTGTGAGCATCTTAATGAGCGAGTTAACATTTGTATGGTATCCACATTTGAGCAACTTTCTCACTTTTCAAATCATACATGCAATATACTCGTCAAATTACACAATTTTGCAATTAACATGCACAGCTAATTCATGTGATCAATCAAAGTGGCAGCTTGCCTCTTATTTAATATCTTCGGATTTTAAACAAAAGAAAACGATGTTTTTTGGTTTTTGACCAGGAGAAGCCCACTTTAACTCTTTTATCTTCACATTGAATTTCACGAGCTTCTTGGACTTTCAAGACTATTGCAACATGTAATGTTTATCGTAGCGGAAGCTTCAAACATAAGGAAGAAACATGGCACCATTGTCCATACTCAAGAAGGAGAAAGTCGAGAGAAAGACACATCCTAAAAGATAAACAGGATTTATTTGAAGGAGAAAAGACTTCCGGTACATCCTCAACATCGTTCTCCACTCGCAATCGCGTTTACTCTGAACATTATATCGAAAATGGTCTCAAAAATATAAACCAGCCTATTGAGTTTATTCTGAAACAAAATCAGACATTTAGGTTACTACCCGGGCTATATACAACCCAATAAGTACTAATAAGTGAAATTTACTTCTGTTAACAAAGTAATGCGGGTTTCGTGTGAGCTACTTCCACTCACTTCTTATTTCGACAGGGTGGAACTAAGCTCACTCCATACTAATTTCCATTATTGGGCGTCTAAGGGTCACGCATACGAAAGCACTTTATTATGCATTGAAAAGAATATGGATTTAGAAGAAATTTTATTGCATGATTTTATGTTGAGGTAAAAATGGGAGTAGTCCCGCCCTTTTTTATTTGCTATTTTACTAGCTAACGTAAGCGAATTCCACGTGGCCAGCAATTTTAATCTGAGCAAAGCATATAATTTCAACGTGTAATACAAATAGCTGCGCTACAACTACTAACATTAGAAGATGGGAAAACATGGCACTACACATTACAGTTGAATGAACTTAATGGTATGGGAAAATTATGGACCAAATCACAAAAACTTACGATCAATTGGTTATCACTCTGTTCATTTTGGAATGAAATTTTCATGTATATTCGTTCAACTTTCCTTAAATCTTATCCACTTACTATCTCACTCCGTGGCGGCACAGTTTTCCCTATTATCATAAACATCAGCACAGTATGTCTCCAGTAGTGACACTGAATGGGCTTCCGGAGTAAACAAAAATTATAATACCAGGTATATAGATAATAAATAAAACATGCAATTATACCTTTAATTTGTATTGCAAGGTTGTGTTTTGCAAATAAGGTATTTAAAATAGATGCACAAATGACTTTTTATGCAAAAAAACCCCTTGTGCATATTTTTTGTCGATATATCAGACTGTATAACTTTGGTTTACTTTGGATTCTCATGGGCTCTACTCGCTACTAATTTATGTCTGAGTATGACTTTGGTCAAGTATTGTCAATATTAATTAATATTTAGTAATATAAATATTGGTTTACAAGGCATTTGTACAAAGCCACGCGTAAATTCGAAGAGATTTGAAGACTTCCTTCTATCATACTTTCGAAACCAAAACATTTGACTCTCGTGATTGTAACCCTTCTTATTACAACCTCTTCATAAACCCTCCCATACGGTCATTTTACAGATTTAGTGCTTTAAAATTTTTACACAAAGCAAAGTACGATCAAAGAAAGCTTACCAGACCGCGAGGTGAGCACATTCGGATGAGATATTATGCCATTGTCCATGTTTTCTTGAGAGAAAGTAGAAAGTGGAGAGAAAGCACATCCTAAAAGATAAACAGGATTTATTTGAGCAAGAAAACATCTTCTGTAAACACGCGCCGTCTCTCGTGTGGTCTCAAGACACGCTATTGTAAATACAGAGAGAAGATGAAAGCAAAGAATATTTCCAAATGAGATGCGTGCTCAATAAACTACACTCATTCCAAACCATTTTTTCCTGAGAGGAGTACACTTTTGAGCAATAAGTCATGTGAACCATTTTATGAGACATGTGGACTCAAAAAATTGTGCTCGCTTTCTCCGTAAAGCTTTACAAATGTAAGTTCTCTAAATTAAAAGATGGAATAAAGGCTCAGCACTTCTAAGCCCATTTCTTTCAAATAAATGCACTGATCCTTACAAAAAATTTTTAAGTTGAGTTTTGGTTCCACAAAGATCGATGAAGGACCAATTTAATGAAAAACAAATGCTTGTCGACTGAGCAAAAGATAAGCCATTTTTTTAAAAGACATGCAAAACGAGTGAAAGTTATTTTCCGTTACATGCACAAATCGTCAGCCCGTTTTACTTCCTATGTTGATACTTATCATGCGAAACTAAATACTTTGTATGAACCCATATCTGGTTTCTAGGGTCGCGCACAAAGGTGCCGCCTTGATTGATCACACGGGCCGCAACTTTCATCTACACCCCATGAACATATTTTGTTCGGAAAGAGTCATTACCGGGTTTATTTCAACGCGTGTTTCTATTAAGTTAGGAGAATCTTTGTAAGAAATTTAATATCGTTGTCTATACATATCTGCATGTCCCCCTTTTCTATTTGGCGATAATAAGTCACACTGCTTTAACTGGAGTAAATGAAAAATTATTGTCTTTGGCTTTTTCTAAAATAAACGGATTTTCTGCTCTATAGAAGCCAAAACTACGAAGCACAGCTACTGCTAACATTTCGTTGGAAAATGTGTCAAACCGTGACAAAAGGAATCAATTCAAATGCCACTTTCAAAATTTTAAAAAGATGATAGTCGCATTATATCTACAAGATTGAAATTGCTTTGCATGCTGTCATTTTTTTGTGTCTCTAAATCTCTCTGATGTCATTGATCTCGGCATCCGTTTTAAGGCTTAATGAGGTTTTCAAATCTCGCTGGGTAATCTCTGGGAGAGGATGCGAGCTACATTGAAATGAGCTATGAGGCTGGAATGTTGGCTGATTTAGGTATTTGTAGAGATATAGCGATAGTTGAATTTTAATGACTTTGCTACACATGGAATCTAGAGATAGAAAACAAAATTCGGGCACAAGAGATATTACTTACTGGTTAAGTTCTGGCGATTATTTAAAGATTAGCTCAACCGTATTTGCTTTCCAATTCTACCTTAGAAACCAGCCTGATTTTGTTTCAATTGTTCTTCTGTCAAACAATTGATTCATACATCTCATTTCAGAGCTCTCTTGGCAATTACGCAATCGAGTTTAACTGCAACAGAAAGCTAAGCGTTTGTAGGATTTGCTCAAAAAAGGTATGTAAAGGTGTAATACAAAAAATTGATACGGTATAATATGTGTGCTGTAAGATAAGCGTAAGTTGAAGTGAATCCCAATATATACGCCATTAGACACACTTGTGACAGTATCATTATTTTTTTGCGAAATATTCAAAAGTCATCTTCCCTTCAATGTTAGTTTCGGCTTTTAGAAAATATGTGTCACTTGAAATCTGCCTAAAATGGAATACCTACAGCATAAACGCATTTTGGTTTTCACGTTGTTCTTTTCCCTTTCATGGTTAAGAAAGGTTAGTTCAGATTTTCCCTTAAAAATATTTCTAGCGCCACATTTCCAAAGAAGTGGGGTTTGCATGAATCCACTTTCCGAAGAGCCTAAGCTTCTTAAATGAAATACCATGCTTGCTACTTATACACGGCTAACCGTTTAGAGTTGAAAGCAGTTTTCTTTTGGCGGTTACCGGGGCCACACATGAACCGAAGCTTGTTCCATTCCGGGAGTGTTTAAAATGTGCGGTGAAAACTGCTATAAAAGCTTTCACTCACATAAATTCCAGCAAACTAAAGGTCTTTAGTTGCTGTGTAGATGTTTATTTGTGGTGAATAAGTTTTGAGTGACTAAATTGTCTTGAATTCCGGTTGGAAGGAAAATTTCATTAGTTAGTTATATCAATTAGTGTGTATTTATGTGCTTGGATTCTGTTTGAATGAACCGAAAAGAGAGTAAATGGAGAAAGATCATCGCAAAAAATCTTTTGTATCAAGACCACTTGGGGAAGAAATTCTTTAAGTCAAATATTTACAGTAGGGATAATCTAGGGCCTATAAAATTTTCTTATTGGTTCACATATTCATCGTTTGGTTTCTGGAAGCTACTTATTGTGTAAAACGCACTTGAGTGTAGACTGGCCACAAGAAATTTCATCTGAATACCTAAGTAGCAGAATATTACTTGTCTATGTGTTCAGTCAACTAAACATTGTGATACAACATGTTAATCTGAAACATGTCAAGAGTGGAAGTAGAAATGCAAAAAATATTCGTAGTGCGCAAACTTAAAGAGAAATTCAAGTGTTTTGTGAGTGAAAGTTGGTTAAAAAATGACAAAGTCGATTGAATTGTTGTTACATGCATGTTCAGTGCAGGCATGCATATAATATGTAACATAAATATTTGGATATCAGGTAATATGTAAGTATTTGATTGTATATTCAACGAATTCCATCTTCACATTTCATTGTAAGCCCAATGTTTTGTAGTTTAGTCTCTAAGCCACTCGGCTCCTACTCGAATGTAGCCAAAAGTAGGAGAAAGTATTCATGATAAGATAATAACAGCCTTCAATACTAGCCTACAATTCTGAGATATTGGACACGGAAGGAATTCAAAAATTTCTCGATGCAATTCGTTTCGTGTGTCGATAATTGCAAAGAAGAATTTGAGGCTAACTAATGAAAGGGTTTTTTTGGGTCACGCACAAAGGTGCCGCCGTGATTGATTACATGGGCTACGATTTCCATGTAGAACCATATGATTTCCTACTGCTAAAAAATCAGGCATTACCTAACGATACTACCAGATATAAGTTGAAAGGTTGGGAATGTCCATTGTTTCGATTTATAAGCAAAAAAAAATTATATGACTAATATTGTGGTGTCTGTGGATGCTTTCAAATATGCAGTTTGAAATATGATCAGTGCTAATTGATCAGGCATCTATGATGACCGTTAATAACGTGTACGTTGCTTTAATGCGTAGGAATCTTTGCCTAGAACTTGTACGTATTTATTTACAATAGAGTTAACAGAGAGATAGAGACTTGAGTTGCTAGCTCAAGGAGTAGTAGATTAGGTCTGAAGAGCAAGGAGTCAGCATCAGAGGTTCAGGGTGAGAAGGAAGAGGATGGCGTGATCACAAGTGCTTGTGATTGGCTGTAGGCATGAGTCCGGCTTCTGGCAAGCTGTCGTACTCTGAACTCGCTACGAACTTACTTTACATAATATTGATAATAATATTAGAATAATCTTGATGTGGGTATTGCAAATACACCACAGTATCAAATAGTGCAAATCAAACATTTCACAACTAGTATACAATCAGAACAAACTATTTGGGTAGTTTTCCTGAATTTTAGGGTAAAAAAAATACTGAGCTATCTCTGGTGAAGATGGATTATCTTTTTATATGCATTCTATGTATGTGAAACGGATTGTTTTTTTATCAGGCAGTCAGTACGTTATCCTGAAATTGTTATCTGTTTGTGAAGCGCCTTATAAATTTTATAGCAAGTACATGTTTTGATATTATAACATAATAATATTTTTGTGCAGTATAACGATTTAATGTTTAATGTTTATATTTACAAAACCAAAAATTTAATGTTATCTTTTAATCTAAATGTATGTACAAGCACAATATTTGCATGTTGTAATAAGTTATACCTGCTTTATTTAAATTAAAAAAGTGATATATTTGTTGTATGATACATTTTATTTCAGACACAGACAGCTACTTATTTTATGAAATGACAAATACATATTTTACTAAATCATACCATACATCTATAAATACACTACCGAGGGAACAGCAAGCACAGCAAAGCTGTTATTTAAAAGCCCTTTCCTAAACTTAAATTTTTTCTTCGTTTGGGAAATATTAAATATCTAACGACTGAAAATATTCAACTGCTTTATAGTTATTCCTAGAAATTGCTAAATCCAAAGCAGTTTTCCCTTCTTTATTTTTCAAATTATAATTAACTCCACGTTTCACCAACTCAACCAAAATCGGTACGGGTTTTAAGGATTGCACTGCTACGTGCAGATAACTGTTTCCGGAAGTGTCAACCTCTTGCATGTTCTCACTAGGAAACACGCTTAATAATAATCGCAAAGTTTCTATGTTAATTGGTGCTAAAGCGAGTCTTATATGCAGTGGGGTTCCAGAAGATTCTCCTGTAGAGGACTTGGTGAAGATGGAACGGGCATTCCACTTTTCTAAAAGTAAAAAAACTAACTGGTGAAAATCATCAGCCGAATACATTTGATCTGCCGCTTTGTGAGCAATGGTTTCACCATCATTGTTAGTAGCAAGTGTATCAGCCCCATTTTCTGCGAGAAATTTTATAATTTCTAATTTGAAACTAGTGAACAAAATTGGCGTGTTTCCTTTATTGTCTCGTTCTTCAATGCATAAACCAAGAGAAAGTAAGTATTCAATTACTTCTTTATTTTCTTTTTCAGCTGCCAAATGAAGTGCACTTTCACCATCCGTGGTTTTGTAATGGTACTTTGCTCCAACTGCAACCAGCTCTTGTAGGATTTCTAAGGACTGTTCACCTTGCACAGCGAGCATAAACGTGTTAAAGCCCCATTGGTCTCGTTTGTTCACCTTGATCCCTGGAATCTTCAAAATGTCTTGAACTGTCTGCAGCTGAAGGTTTTGATGATCTCTGAGAATGAAATTTAACGTTTTATGTTTGGTGAAGAGATCAGTTGCGTTGCAATTAGTAAGAAGAAATTTGATAAAATCATCAAAATCATTAGGAGACATATAGTGAAATGTTTGTTGAAAAAACGAACAATTCTGGGAATCAAGTAGATCAAATGGTACGGCTCGAAAGTTTGCACCTTCACTTATCAAATATTTTAAAATCTTAAGATGAACACTTTCTGCGAACAAACAGCTTTTGCATTGGTAGTATTCAAGCATCTCACAAATTCCAAGAAATGTAAAGGCATCCTCGTAAAGTAGAGACTTACTTTCAGCTAAAAGTAACTTTAAAAGCTGAATTTTTCTTTGTATCATTGCCTCAGGTTGCTCGTAGGTGTTGACCACACAGTAAAATAGAAGCTGACGATTATGTACAAAAATGTGTTCTGTATTCATAAGGTACTCAACTACTTCATAATTTCCCTCCTCTACAGCTCTGTGAAAAGGAATGTGAAAATTTGGAGGATTGTCAAGTGCCATAGTTACTTCCTCCTTGTATTGAAAGCAATCACGGAACATCTGAAATAATTCTGTCATTAAATGCACAGGATGACTAGCCGATAAATACAGCAGTTGAGAGGACGGCTGCACTAGTTTCAATTTTAACCTGGATTCATCATAGAGAACATGCGGTTTCAATTTTTGTAAATGTTCTTTTGGGAGGCTCATTAAAGTATTTTTAAGCACGCGGAGTAAATGGACGTGGTTAGCTCGAACAGAAGCACTTAACATTTCAAAAATTTTGGAATAGTGAATATTATGTTGAAAACAGTTTTTTAATGCCGAACTCACTTGTTGCTCCTGGTTTTCGTTAAATTTCAAGTGCATATTAAGAAAGGAAACAATCACTGAATGTTGAAATTCTATCTTTGGGAAAGAAATGTTAGCGGATTTGTGCTTACTCTTCATATCCTTGTACCAATTCAGCTTGAGCGAATCCTTGCGTCGGCCAGCTTCAAATGTGGCAAGTACTTTCCTTAATGTAAATTCAATAAAAGCATCAGATTTTATACAGGACTCGCCGTTTCCCGCTAGGGTGCGTGCGAAACATTCTGCTACCATAAACTCTGCAATCGTTTTATGCACAAATCTGGTCATGGGGCGTGATTCCTGTTGAATCCGCTCCAGAATTCCGTGAGAAAATATACAACCTGTAGGTTTTGTAACCCCAACTATTTTGGTGTATTCGTCAGCAATTTCTGGAAATATATGGCGTAAAGCAAACCACAAATGGTATTTCTTTATCGTCGTTATGCTATCATCAGACTGGTCAGACTTCCGCTTCTTTGGAGCTTTATCTGTACTATCATTGAAACGTAGATCAATAAATTGTTTAAACAATTCATAAATTGAAGTCTCCTTGATTAAAAACTCATCAGTTTTCCTGGTAGGGCTGGCATTTATTCTTGCCTCTTTAGCGTAAACTTCTGCCAGTAGAAAGCACAGAAGTGGTATCCCAAACATGTCGCGTGATTCTCGATTTATAGTCATTCGGAAGTTTTCTAAAACTTGAGTTCCAATATCACGCAGTTTTGATTCCTCGCTACAGGGAAACTTTTGCTTCCAAGTCTGAACCAGGAAAGCAATCTGATTGTCTTCGGTTAACGGAAGTATGTCATAGGAAATGACACCCAAAATATTTTCTAATTCCTCTCGGAGATGTGGCCTTGACGTGACAAGTATTCTGACGCAACCCTCTTCTGAAACGAGAGCCTTCAAAAATGTTTTTGTAAAGTCAAGTTGGTGTGCTGGAACCTCATCTAATCCATCAAAAAATATCTGCAGTTGAATTCCTTTTTTCTCTAAGGCTTTTTTGAAGAAGGCTTTTGACATTGTACAGGTGCATACAGAACCTATTGCCGCCTCTAAAGCCATGCAATGAGACAATGTCGATGCGCATTCAGTAATACTGAATGTAGATATAAACTCTGGGAGACTAAAATAAGCGATAATTTTGGTAGGATATCTTTTCAAATATTTTCTAGCAATGCTCTCAAGCAAGTATGTTTTCCCCATTCCTGGAGTATCACAAATGCAAATTCCGGATCTTGGCTCTTCTGATTCCAGTTTTTCAACAAATTCATCTTCAGAAATATATATCTTGTTCTGTTTACTCGTTTGTTTGATGAATTTAAATAATATTTTGGATTTTCCGTTTGTGTCTTCTAGGATGTACAAATACTGTTTTAAAGTGTGCTTCGCAAATACCTTTTCCACTCTGATTAGGTGCATAGGATGATTAGTTGTGCTGCGGTTCAGGTTTTTAAGTTCTGTCCAGTATTCGTCATCGTCTAGGAGAATGAAGCGAGAGCTTAGTTGATAAATTTGGTCACTTGCTCTAGAAGTACAATTGGAGACCGCAATTTTGCTAAGCTCGTGTCTCTCTATTTCTTTCATGACAAAAATGTCAGAACAGTTCTGCTCGAAAATGTCTGGGTCGAGTGGAAGTCTGTTGGAAATGAACCTGTCTATGTAGAAATGTGGAGCTGTTGGTAATGTGTTCTTTATGAGCTTGAGTTGTTCATTCCTCCCAAATAGTAGAACATCAATAAAGTCGCTGCTCATCGGAGAATTTTGAAATATTTCCAGCAAGTCATTTGCACATAAATTCGGAAATATCTGTCGAAATGTGACAATGCGACCCTGCACGTTTACATCTGAAGACAAAAATTCCTCCCAGTCAATTTCGATTCCACACTCTGTTAAAATATTTTTGACCCCATTTTCAGCGTATCCCTGCAATAGAATTTTTGCTGCAGCGCTCTGTTTACATTCAAACAGAGCTTTTGTCAGATATCGGTATGCGGTACTTCGTGTCATCAAAATTGTAACAAGTTTTAAGGACTTCCGACGATTTTCAGATATTGAATCCTATATTATCAAAAACTGTATGTACTATTTGCAAAAACATAATCAAAACGTGTATGTAAGCCTCTTACAATTTCCTCTACATCAGCAATCCCGATAACACCGCTTGATATCAGTTTTGCTATCAGCATTGTATTGACAATCATGTTCTCCAATAGTGTGTCCAAGTGTTTTAGTAAGTAGCTTCTTTGCCACTGATCCATAGTGCCTGTTAATATTTTAAAATAAAGTTTGAAAAGGAATACAGACAATTTTTACACGAAGATTCCATAAAACTAGAGGAATATCAAAGTATATTATTTACATTAATTTAAAATGCGTCCTAACAAAATGCCTAGTTAAACCAGTTAATACCAGTGAGTGCGGAACTTCTGCCGTGGAAGCCTACTTTTTACTACTGTACGACCAGTACCATTCAAAACTTCTCTTCCGAATATGTGCGATTTCGTCAATTAATTGTGTAAATGTAAATATTGTGCAAAAATTTTCTATAAGCTCAATTATGCCAAAATCATTACTTCATAGATTTGTATTTGCATCACTGAATTTTGTGATTAAGTATTCTAGAATGATGGCCTTACCAGTTTGAGTTGGGTATGTTGCTTAACGTCAGCAGCATTTATCATTTCTTAAAACAACATTCTATTCTACATGCTGGTAAAGGATGTTGTATATTTGGAAGTTAATTTGATATATAGTAGAAACTTCTGTTCACTTTCTGATGACAAATCCGCACGCCGTGAAACACTTTATTTCATGGCAAATATATTTAGACTGAAGATATCACAATGCGACCAAAGCATAAATACAGATTGTTAGCTTAAAATTTCCTGTAGTTTTTATCATGCAAATCTGCTTATGGCTGTTACTTTAAATAGATCAAAATATCAGGTAATAATACGATAATTGATAATACGTATGATGATTATTTCGGTTGTAACTAACCTTTTTGCAACGTTGGTTTTAGTAAAACACACTGACAACATTATTCTAAATAAGTTAGCGGAAATTGACAACAGATTCAGTAGGTAGACCACTGGAAGCAAAACAACTGTTGGTTCTTTTAACAAGGCTCATTGACACTATATTTTTATTGTAATTTGAAAACAACAAGGTTTCTTGTTATAACAGGTGAATGTCCTCATAATATTTTGCTGGATGTTGTTGCACTATGTACCCAAACATCTCGACTTAGCTAGTACTGCATCAGTTATCTTGTTTGTTCTTACTTGAACATAAAAATAGAATGAAGTAATGCTGGTCATGCACACATGCAGTGTATATTATAACGACAGAAAATTTCCCTATTGTTCTGTTGTTCAATACGCGGTTTTGGTTGTGAAGCAAAGTAAACATTAAACAACAACTGGAGTATATGTTTATGCAAAGTATCATATCTAGTATTAATTGATTTTATATTACGTCCTTACTACCCTAAGTAGTATTCAATTAAAGACGCTGAAATATATATTTTTGTCTCTTCTCGTATAATGAAGTTCGAGTTATTGCTCGCTAAATGATAAATAATTTTACTATGAAAACTAAAAAGTTTATATACAAAATAAATATTCAGATTATTATTCTCTAAAACACAAAGAATTAAATATTACGTACCTTGAAAAGAAGCACGAACTTGCGCAGTGTTCCAACTTTGAAAATGTTCCAAGATCTTGCAGTACAATTAGTTTTTCTTAATATGTAACACCTAGAGTTGAAATTAACAAACCAGTAATATACTTGTTTGCAGTTTTCAGGAAAATGTATTCTTTAGTCAAAGTAGCTACCGTAAATTTCCAATTAAACGCCCTCTTCTACTTACTAGCCCCTCCCAAATAGAGGCCCCGGGCGTCTACAGACTAAAAAGTCGACTCATGCCCTTAGACGCCCTTCCCATTTACTAGCCCCCTCCCAAATGGAGGCCCCTTCAAAGAATGAACTCCATATACTATCACACGTAACACAGAGCATATCTATAATGTATATGGAAGCAACGACAAAATTCAACCTCGTACTTAGATTATTATAACTTTGAAATCACTTTTGTACACAAATCCATGGGAGGATCGTATTTTTCAATGCTACTTATCAAATTACTACAGGCATAACAAAAGTCAAAAGTTGATGAATGTCTTTAGACGCCCCCTCCAAATACTAGCCCCTTCCAAATAGACGCCGGGGCTTCTACGGACTAAAATGTCCTCGAATGCTCCTAGACGCCCCGGCGTCTAATTGGAAATTTACGGTATATGTAAAGTTTACACATATAGTTTCTCTCGTGAGTTGAAACCTGTAATTAATGTTAATTTACACTTTTTGCAACTTTTGCATGGATTTTATGTGTCACTGTTAACTGTTAACTCACTCAAACATAGATTTTTGCAGCGCCACAATGTTCTAACACACACAGCCTTTATACAACTCTGATCTTAATAACCAGTATTTCTGATACAGTACAATTTCACCAAGAGGTTGCGGAGGAACTAAATGAAATAATTTTCAATAAATCTCTCTAACTACATCTGAGTTTATACATTTATATTTTGAGCTTTTCTCTTGAAATGATGATTATATTTAGTAGTTGAGTGCATCAAGTTGAGTACCAAAACAGTTTTCTCCACATGCCTATGTAAGCATTTGTAAAAATATGCAGTGGAGGATAGGGACTTGAATGTATTTATGTTTGTACCCAAATGTTTACCTGACAAAACTTTAATCAAACTGCTCATATGGGCTTGTGTAACATACAGCATGGATTATTTATCCTTACCGTTTTATCGAGAAAGGCAATGTTTATGATGCATGTTATTTATCCATGTCTAAAAGAAGGAATTATCCACTAGTTTTTCAAATAGTTTAAACCCGACATTAAAGTTAATATGATGTACAAGAGATAATTCTTATACCTTAATACTAATAAAATACTTAGTTCTGCTATCATG
>JAQIXX010004768.1:0-15419 GCA_034700605.1 Willowsia nigromaculata
GTCATGGGTAGCCATCTTGGGAGTTCTCCTGACATAGCATCAGGCATAGGCGTATAGGACTAGTGGGCACTATAGGGCGGTCACTCTTCTTCATATCATCAGCATATCATTTCCTATTTAATCAACACGATATCATAGCCTGGATCTTGTCAAGTACTGATATGAACATTCTATGATAATATTTTCAGTATTCAGTCTGTTATGTTTATAGAACCGAATATGAAGAATAGGAGGAAAACCATAAAAAAGCATGGTCGTCTCCGAAGAAAAGAGCCCTTGAATAGCTAAATATGTGATTTGAGAATTCTAAAGTTGTATTTATACTTTAATACCTCATCGTATCGTTCTGAAGGTTGTCTTAAATCTTCAAAGTAGTGAACAGAAAAACTACGCGTTTGGACTTTCTCCTGATACGTTTAAAGCATCAGAGGTCAATCAACCTACAGTGTAGTAAGTTACATTCCTTACACATCTGGTTTCTTACTTTCAAGTTCCAGTTTTGTTGTTAGAAGATTTTGTAAACAAACCTATTCAAGAGCACTCGGATGCTAATTTTCCGGAAGAGTACGCAATCAAATCACGATAGATGATATTTTACAAATACTTTTATGCATAAGGCAAGAAACTGTATTACTCACGTCATCACATCGCGGGGAGTAAATTTGCAAGGGTATTGACTAAGACGTTGCTGGTGAAGGTCATCCTTGAGACAATGACATTCACCATTGTCATATAAAGTCTTGTGCTCATCCCTTTAATACCTTAGTAGAATCCATCACGAATCACCATGATATCATGTGAACTCACAAAGTCAGTGATATCAAATGATAGGATAATGAAAACTATATAAAAATGTGTACTGCAAAGAGCATATTATAGCTAATCTATGAATGATAGAATATAATAAATAACGTAAGTATATATTAAAATACGTTTTTACATTTGGCTACTATTTGAATTTTTTTCAACTTCTCATCCATCATGGACAAGGGACTAAACCTAACATAAATACGTAGGTTAAAAAATAGACATATAATTAACTGTATATATAGGTAATTGACCTCCAGGCAAGCAGCACTAAGTAAATATCTACAGTGGTCCAAAAGTATAGTTTCCGTATTCGTTGACATTTTCATAAATTAAATGTGTCATTGAAATTGCCTACGTATAAGGAACGCTGGGCATTCTGACCACAGTAGACATGTCTCCTTCTACAATAATATGTATCAAGTTTCCTTATGTACTTGCAAAATTGCATGTTCTTATATGTAGTTTATGTAAAACACTGAAATCACATTTTTACATTTGTTTACTTTAGTTTAAATTTCCTGACGGAGAAAGCAGCTTAAATAAATAGAAAAAGCAATTGTAGACAGCAAAGACCTTCAGGAGAATCCCTTATACTCATTCTAGCTTAAATTTTCTGTGCATACTTGTCCAAACTGTCTACATAGAATCTTCCAAATATGCATATCATTTTCATTATTTTACCTTAAAAAATTTTCAGAGATATTAACAAATATACATAAGTTTATGTATAGAAAATGATCAACCTTACTTTCAATACCCGACTTGGCAGCATCTTCCTGTTTTTCTTCCCATGAAACTGTTCAAAAGCGCATCTTTCATTTCTCTCTACTCACTGCCTGTATCATATCTACCACCATAACGTCACATACTCTTGCATAAAGGGTAAAGCGAATAGGAAAGGTTATTTGTTTATTCGTACTCGTTTAAGCCTTTACTTTACCATAATGTTTTCGTGGAATCATCAGAAGAGCTGTCGAGTACACAAGGAAAGTAGAAAGTATAGCATATGATTTTGAGTGGAGAAAATCCATCCGGAAGCGACTGTTCCATATAGTTGCAGTTGTCCCATAATATACTTTTTCAAACGAATAAAGCGCATAGCTACAAGCATACCTAAAATGTATGTATATTTGTAGGTTAAAAAGTACTTGAGATTTCTCTGTATGAATGCATACAACGTAAAACTAACAAAAGCATTTACTTTGTCATACTTTAATTGTCAACTATGCATGAGAAAGAAAAGGGCAAACAAAGCAGATTTTTTTGAGAGCATTCCTCTCATCTCAATAATATTCTCTCAATCATCACTTTTTTTCCTGCTTCCGTGAAACTGTAATAAAAACTAATAAAAAGATGATAAAGACGAGGATGACGATGATGATGGGGATGGCACGGACAAAACAGGCTCCCGCGGCACCTGTTCAACAAAAAAGAAGAGGTTTCTTCAACGCGATAAGACGCAGCTCTATTCGTGCATGTGGATGGATGGATGTATGAACCGACGACGACCACCATCATAATACTTTGGTATGCATAACACAGCACTGGATGATTACTTGGAGGAATGAAGGCAAAGATGATGATTATCATCGTAAAAAGAGCATTCATCAAATTATTAGTACTACTTACACGAAAGAGAACGAGAAGAAGACAAAACAAGACGATCATCATTTCATACCACTACATTGCATTCATTTCGTTGTAATACTGCTACTCAAGCTCTCCTGTTTGAACATCAAAATTCCCTGCTTGAGCATTCGTCGATTATGATGAGCACTACAAAATCACTTACATAAATGCACTGCTATTATCCCAGCTACTCTACAGGACTACAACGAGAGGCTTTTTATTGTTATGTGATTGTTATTATGATTTGTATGCTTCGCCATTATATGTCATCATTGTCTTGGCCAAAATGATGAGTATGAGGAGCCCAAACTTATACTTTTCTTGTGCATTAATAAATAAAAACTTGTATATCAGCGGGCGAACATGCCTTGATCATCATCTCATCGAATCTGGTAGTCTCCGGGTAAAGATGAGAAACACGGAACTTGTTAACTTCAAAAGAAAAAAGTTTAATTCTACACTTAAATGAGTTTTATTGGAAATCTCTTGAACTACAGGTCGGCTCGGCTCTACCATAGAATCTCCTTCTGCATCCCCCATAAGTAAAGGGTAGTAAAGAAAGAGAAAAATGGTAATAATGCTTGTGATGTATTCATAAACTAATAATCATAATAATAATGTTATTGTCTACTGGTTACTTCACACACAAATCATATCAGAGAGATTTTCGGTGAAAAAAATAAAATACGCGTGTAAAAAGTGAATTCACTGCATAGCATGGCGTGTACTTGGTATTTTCGATAATATTTATTTAAGTATGAAGCAAAGCAAGATGTTATGTTTATCATAATTTTTCCCAACCTCGCCTCATATCATTCTCATCCTCATCCCAGAATCCCAGACAAAGTCGTTTTCATACATACAAGAACATTTTCCCGGGATTTATGCGACATCAAAACGGGCATAATGGTGAGTGTATATGACAGCAACCTGCAATCTCAGCCATTGTTAAAGACTACACACACACAGGCATCACATTCAGATGTGTGCATTTTATGTATATTATCATTATTATTTTTCTCAGAGTTTTCCGTTCCAGGATCCAATGTCACTGCCTTCTTCTGCTGAATGATTTTGAATGGCATTATGTGATGATGATCCTCATCATCAAAATATGCATGCATGGAATTCCTTTTTGAAGACTCCATGTACATTGTATTTTTTACGGATACAACATAAAAACATTGGAATGTAATGTGCATATTTATTATATACATTACTCAAGTAGGTAGTTTGAACGTATTCCTTGAACCTGAAGATGGATCAAATCCGCGTCTCCGTGCGCATAAAGGTGAGAGCAAGGCATTTCAAGTGTAGCATATTACAAGGTATGTGTGCATCTGTATATGACTTGTTTGAACATATATTAGACTGTTCATATCCAAGAAAAATTTAAATGATGCAAAATTCCTCGCATACAACTAAATTTTCAGATTCATTTCTATTTTTTATTCTTGGTTTGCTCTTTTCCACGATCTATGTCGCTCTGCTGACATAAGGAGAAAACGTGGAGTATAAATACATAACGACCAAGTTCTCGAATGAAAAGCAAACAATTTTTCCTTTTCATTTTTCATCTTTTCTTACCCTGTAAACTTTGCACAGCTTGAGGCAGCTAACAAATTCAAAAAACTACGGGAAATTGTATAACAATATGTTTTTATTCGTCATTAGCTGTGCCCTTTGTAAATCGGTCCTTTGTGGGAGAATTTTTGATGAAAAACAAAAAAAGGTTATCTCCGTTGATGTGATTCCTCTACTGCTGGTTGAAGTGCCCTTTGTTTACCGACGAGAAAAGAGTTTCAATCTAGATGCTTGACGTTTTTCCAGAGAATCTCTATCAAGGTCTCCTTGTCCTTCCTTTTTAATAAATTTAATTATCAAAATCATGATCCAATTAAAATTTCGTTTTGAATATGAACCCTTTTTACTGAAAAAAGGGGCAGCTGCTAATATGTCAAGGAAGGAATCTCGCAATCATTGTTCATGAGTATGTAAAAATACTTATGAATTTAGATGAATAAGAATTTCTGAGAAAAAATGCTTGTGTGTGAGAAATAACTCTCGGTAACGTACATGTACGATATTGGGCAAGCAGTATCGATCCTGCGGAATTTTAATGATTTGGAACCGGAGTGGCTAACGCTACACCAGACTTGCCGAGAGTTTTTGACATGATCGGGGCATGTAATAAATTCTTCTCTGCGTTGGGTTGTTGTGGGAGGTGTCAAATGGCAAAAGAACACAACACCCTTCAAAACACAGCAATTTTCCCATTTTAATAAAAAACGCAATTAATCCAGTTCTTTGAAGTTTGAAGGTAGGTAAGTATATTTAAAAAGTATGGGTATTCACAAGGCTGAACCTGCCATCATCGAAATCGAAAGTATCTTTGTGGTATAATCAGTATGGAATCTTATTATCAGAAGGAAAATAATCCTTTTTTGCTCCATCCTTGATGTGTGTGTGGCTTCAAATTTTTAACAAACTTCTCTGCTGTTCTCAGTGCTTTAGTTTCTGCCTACCGAGAATTATGGTTCTTATTGCCATAAAGATTTTACAATCTCACAAACTCTTTCAGCTCACTTCACTATTTTTTGCTCGGTCGTTTCGTTTAAGTAAACGTGTGGTAATATATGAGCATAATCGTAATTACTTTTTTCACCAATTTCTCATTATTTTCATTTCATTTAAAAAGTATTTCTCTCTGAGAAAATTATAGGTTGCGAGAGAGAAAGGATGGAAAGAGGAGAAAAAAATCCCTTTGAGAACGAGAAAAAGGCAGGGCGGTAAGGCCCTCTCGTTTTCTTGAAGAAGTCAAGTCAAACGAAAAATCCGAAAGTAGCAATGGAAATTACCATTACCCTGCTAAAATAGTGTGTAGATATAGGACCCACGAACTTAGATTGTGTTACGTGTTGCATGAGCAAAAGAAAATGATCTGTCAAGTTCAGCCTTTCTGGCTTATATAACCTGTTCTCTTTTCACTACTGCATACTAAAGGTGTACATCTATAAAAAACCTTAACCAACACAATACAAGTCATTATCGTCATCATGAGCATCATCGCCTCTTTCTTCGCTCGCTTCAAACTTTTTTTTCAGCTTTTGAGCAAAAAGTGCAACATTATTGCATTGACCTTTCCCAACACCCACCCTGCCCTTCTTCCGTCCCACAAAATTTCTACGTTCAGGAAAAGTAATGATGATTATCATCATCAGAAAACAGCAGCGTTTACAAATGCCGTTGCTGCTGATACATATATTATTTTCCACTGATTATATAATGGTGATGCACACACACATTACCTGCTTTTTACACGGACAGGTTTTCGTCTTTGTTGTTTGTTGGCACAAGAACTGAAGCTAAAAATGTTTCTTTTCGAGATCATCATTTTCTCGTTCTCTTTATTCCGATGATCAAGTTCGTGCTGTTTTCTACCCAACCCTTTGATTTCCTTAAAGACTTGAGCATTCGGGCTGTGTACGTGGCAAAGCACGAAAATATATATTGAGGATTGGGTCAAGCCCTCTAATGATAAATGTAATTAGACCTAACCAGAAGAGTAAAATGGATTGTGCTCTTCTCTGCTTCGAATTAGATTTTTCGTTTTAATGAATATGATTTGGTATGAAGTATAACATGAAAGCTTGAAAATTCGACTCCTTCAGACCTACCCACAATTTTTGTCTACCCTCTAATCTCAATCAAAATTTTTACCAACGGTTATAATTGTTCGGTAGTTTAGGGTTGGGAATATCTTCCCTTTTCAGTAACAAAACCTGCAATAGAACTAATCGTCATTCAACTACACTATGATTTTAACCTGCGTGTAATCACAAGAAACATAGCTTACGTAAAGCATCACCTTCCTTCCCACCTACTCATATTCATAGTGCACCTTACAAAGTTCACAGAGAATGCATCCTTCAATTCCAACCATAGCCTACCGTTTTTGCTTCTTAATCATTATGATCAAAATAATCATCTGCCTTTCATTCTTATAGTTAGAATATATTCTTCATTTATTAAATCACTACTTTGCATCCTATTATTCCATCGTGGGATCTAGAAAAAAACGAACGAATTTGATCCAAGGTCTTCCTTACTATTATTATTTTAGTCGTGTCAATATTTTTAGAAGACCGAAAAACAGGAGTACCTGATACGAAAAGGAATTGAGTAAGCCTGGGAAAAAACTTTTTCCGCCAAGATTCATTGATCAGCTATGTCCAGGAATATGTACTCTCAATTCTACTTGCTTATTCCCATCTATCATCTCCATCGTCTTTGGTTCTTGTGTCTTTCTTCTTCCGTCCACCTGCACCTGTTTGTTTCCTTAAAAGAAAAGCTGAAGAGTAGAGAAGAAGGGGGGCAAAAACTCATCATTTGTTTCTTATGAGAAAACACCTTCCCATTCAACCTCGGCCTACAAGACTCTACACCACTTTATTTTGGGTTTCGTGGTCTCAAAAAGACATGAGACCTGTACAGTCAACAGTAATAATGCGTGCTTGTTAGGTGGCTACTTGAGCAATTTCCCTGAAAACCTCAATGAATGTAAATAAATATAAATACATACAGGAAGGAATTAAGAGGGATCTCCCATGCTCTATTGGAAGTTGAGCAGAAGAACCTTTTAGTTCCAGATCTTTGTGGAATCAGTACTCCCACAAAACGCAGTTATATTCCCCAACTATTGATCACGTATACATAAATAAAATACTCTTGCATCCTTTTCTCTCCCTGATTTTCTATCAAATCTTGGTCACAAATCGTTTTTATGTTTTCGTTTCTTTTTTCATTCTCACTCCTACCATTTTTTTTTCAAGATCACCTTGTACCTTACCTTGCCGTGGGTTCTTTGCCCTTTTTCACCTCTTCATCTTCTTCCTCGCTGACTAGAGAAATTTGAGAATGAACATCATCATCATCATCATTTTTGTTCATTTTCGTTCTCTAAAAATATCAGAGCAGGAGTACTCTACAATTTTTTCGATTTGAATGAAAATGAGCCAGTTCACTCATCTTGTTGGCTGGGGTAAGCCTGAAGACAATGTTCGTAATATGAAAAAGAAGATGGATATAAACACCGCACCGGGGACGAGACACGATAGCATATCTGTAAATGCATATGTAAATGTAATACGCTTCATATTTGTGAGCGCGTAGTGAATATGTTTAAAAAAATACATTTATTGCGTGTACCTGATAATGTATTCATTCATTGCTTCACCTATAACCTCTTCCCACTCACAACAGTTATTTATGACAGGTAGGTCTTGTTTTACGCACTTTAAATAAAATACCAGAAAAGCTAAAAATAGACACTGTGATCATGTGATGTGCCAGCACTACGCTCATTAAATTGAAAACGCTATCCTAAAATGCAATACAAAAAATGAAATGGGAATACTGGGAAAAGAGAAATAGAAATTTCGTTGTAGGTTTGTAATAAAGTATGTTTTACTATACTTTCTTTCTTCTGTGCAAGTGATTTGCTACGTAGTAGCATGCCACATATTATATATCCATATCCATCTGTGTAACATTATCTTTTTTCTCGACCACATTACCAACTTACGCTTCCAGCACTACGTGCAAAAGGTATTCTTTATTGTTTTTTTCTTCTCTCAGGCACCGACACAGATACTTTACACAGCGAGCGGTTACCTTATTTCTACTTCCTATAAGAATCACACAAAAGACGTAAAATAAGAATACTGACGTGTAGTAAGTCATGCAATATACAGTATGTGCGGTGCATTTTCTAAAAATAAGGTACAGCAGGGAATTCAATATTTTATGTAAATGTGGGGCTTTCCCTTTATCATCATTTTCATAGAAATATATACACACTGAAAGGTGTATGGTGTATTATTTTTAGAACAGAAACACTTCATTCTCATCATTCTCCGGCTACAATAACAGTATCAATTTATCTGTATAAAAAATCCATAAAGAAAGCAGCGTTCATATTTGAATGTAGTTTAATTTTTCTAACATGCTCATCACTTCTTATATTCAGTTCGAATCTTTCCTCGTATGTTTCAAACATTATGCAATCAAAATTTCTTTAAACTGTAGGGGACGGCCCCGTCGTAACCCTCGTGTCTGTGTTGTCTGTTTTTTTTCTTCAAGATCCAGCGAGGGACCCATTCATTTACTCATGTGTTTTTTTCGTCTTGTTGTAACTCCTATCTTATATGCTGTCTCACCACCACATCTTCGTCATCACCAGTCGGCTTGTTTCAGTTAGCGCGTCTCTCTTTTCCATTGTAATCCCTTCTATTCTATTCATTCATTCATCCTTTTTTCGTACACCACCAACGCTGTTACTACAACGCGACTGATGATGATGATGATCCACTCGCTCCTCTTTCATTCATTTTTTTTCTTTTCTCTTCCTTTGCTCATCTCTTGTCTATTCTTTTTTTTCAGACTTTCAGGCTTTTGTCTGTCTGTTGATTTGGCTGGAATCGAGTGAGCTAGGCATGTAAAAAATGGAATGCTGTAGTCTTTTGTATGGTTGTAATGTTTGTAGTTCATGCACTCCAGTCGAGTCGTTTTTCTTCAAAACCATCACGAAGAGTATCTAATAATATCTTTAGACAGTCACCACCACCGTCACCTTTTTCAATTTTGTTATTTCAGGAGAAGACAACATCAAAAGACAGGCAGAAGGATGAGAGAGAGAGATGTGATTATGGGATGTTGGAATAAAAAATGAATGGGTAGGCAATATTGTGAAAAACGAGAAGGATGCAAGACAAGAAGGGATTTTTTATGGGAGAGTTGTACCATTATATCAGCAGAACATCACCGTGACATACATTCTGTATGTTGAGTATAATAGACTCGTCAACTCTCTGCTTTTGTCTTTACTTCCTTTTTATTTCCTACTTTTGTTGTTTTAGTAAGATGAGGACTGAGGAGACTGGAACTGAATGAATGAGATACGTGCTACACACATGACTTGCTATTTTATGCTCACAGTTTCAGGAAAGTTTCGTTCTTGTTTGTGTGTTTTCATTATTCAACTAGGTTAGAAGAACTGGAGTAAGGTGGATCTGGAACTAGTTGGCTTGAACCGTGTAAGTAGATAGTGGAGTATTTATAGCTACAGAAAGAGGATTACATATTCTTTAACAAGATTTTTTATGACCGTATATACATATCGACATGTTGTAGGTACATTTAGAACTTGTGCATGAAACTAAAGCCACAGTAAACAAAGCATCGAAAGACCCACTTACCATCAAGGTACTAGGAAGTGAATTGGAAAGAAAAATTCACTTGCCTAAATTAGAAATATGAGCCCTCATCCTATTTCCCCATTGATCGGTGAGCAGGTATAAACTCTTAAAAATAGTTCTTAAAATGCATATTCATGATGATGAGGGTAAAAAAGAAGTACTTGCATGCATTATGTAACGATAAATTCCGCTCTGGTTCTTTAAAAATAGGTACGTGAACGGATGGGCTACAAGGAAAAGAGGGCAGACAGGAAGATAAAATATAACTGCTTACGCATTCAAGGGTACAAGGGAAAAGCCTCCTTAAAAATACTTCATTGCAAAGAAATCAAAGAACAAGTTCCGTCATTTCATATTCGTTCTTTAGTTCCTAAAAGGTTCAGTACGAAGAAGTACAGTAAAAAATATATAGTAAGTAAACTTTGAAATACATTGTTCAACATCCTTTATCCGTCCGTATATTCAGTATAATGTTTATGCTCAGAGTCAGAGAGTGTTCCAAGGAAAACTATTCCGCCTCCACACAGCACACTCAACTCACTTAATATTCGGGTATTTTGAGTTTGAGCAAAAATTCAATGAGAAAAATGATCGTATGTAATGATGGCAAAAAATAATATTGATTTTTACTTGTGCATCGATTTGCATTGTTTGATAATATGATATCTACAGTTGCATTCATAGAGGAAATAATCGCGATCTCGCCGGATGTTTTCTACATTTTTCTTCCTCCCGTTCTGTATATCAATAGCAGAATGCAGTAGGACATCCCATTAAAGAGAGGAAAGAAATTGAAGCGAAGAATGAATGAATCGAGATCAACTATCTTTCTCCCTTATTATTTCTGATTGACAATATATTCGATTTTTTCTCCTTGACTCAGGAAGACAGACTGCAGAAACCTAATTCTATTCACGAAAAAAGTCGAATTAGAAATATATGAAAAAACTGGAACATGATCTTTATGCACATTATATTAAGGCATTACGCTGTGTGGACTGCAGACTGTGGAAAAAGCAGTAATGATGATTTTTGTTGCTCTCACATAAAAATCCACTTTCTTTTGTTCACAAGATGTAGGTCAACGACTTTCATAACTCAAGACTACATTGCAAGGAAAGCGAAGAGCATAAAGATAATAATGATACTGACTGAATTGAAAAGCTCTCAAATGTACATACTCTACATGCTCCCGACTAGCTGATATACACTGTGATATGGAACTGGATATTTAGCAAAAAGTATTATTATAATAGACAAGCAGTTATATTCAATATAAAATAAGATGAATGGATGCCCAATATTTACGACATGTGTCTTTGGTCAGGATAAGAAGGGTGTGCAGCGGTTGTTTTCTATGACTCTTCTTTCTGGTTATTCCATTCAACAAGATAAGACAGAACTCCGAGCAAAAATGTAGGTTTTATATGTATTTTCATCTGTTGAACTATAGGTTTATATGTTTTTGGCAAAGAAGAAAAATGTACCTTCTTTAGTATTATTTGGTTCTGGTAAAATATGTACTCAGCTTTCTTCTTGTTTTTCTTCGTATTTTTGTTCCTTTCTCTGAAGCGCATCCACACAATTTTTACTGGCTGGACAATGCAATATTTTTTCCGGGTTTACATATATGCGTTTATAATAATATGTAATACCTTACCCTCGTGGTCCATTCCAGCATGTTCTACACATTCGTCATCACAATTTCCCGGAAAAGGATTCTCTCTGTGCCGTACTGTACAATTTTTTGCAATGTGTACATTCTTCTGTGTACTACATAATATTAATATTTTATAAGTGCCTTTCCATTTATAAACTTGTTTTTATATGTATAAAAGACAAGCCATCTTTCTATAATTTTTTTCTGATACGATCAATAACGCAATCGTCCCAGTACGAAACTTCATCAGCAAACAAGGAAACGTTTTATGGTTGTTTTTCTGTTCACCCAGCCAAATAAAGAAGAAAGAGAAACATCTCATGACTACAGTGTGATACGAATAAGATACGCAACTTTATTGTTGTTGTGTTGTATGTGGAGCGAGGCTAAGGGGAGACCTCCTTTAAAACTTATTATTATGCAACAGTAGTTTCACCCACCACTGCCACACTACTACCGACATCGTTTTTCACTCCTTCTTATCATATCTCACATTTATTTCCCTGCAGACAAGAGTCATGAGTAAAATGAGTTGTGCTTATAAAAACGACTTTTATACGGAGACCGACACTGGGCACAACTTCCAAAAATGTTCTAGACAGTTTCTCTTGTGACAGCTGACCGGAAACTGGCAAATGTCTAGAGTAAAATCTAAATATGTGATATGCAAGCAGATAGAGAAGGTGTGGCAGTAGAAAAGAGCAAACCATAATATTACGTATCCAAAAAAAAACCAAAAATAAATAAGGCACATTTTATTCCATGTTTGGCATACTTGTTGTTGACTTTTGCTACTCTGACACTGTACTCTCTTTGAACAGGGAACAAACGAAATGCCGGCAAGCCGTGGTCCCACGCACTTACTGAGATGCCAACGTCTACAAGACATTTATGATGCAATGATGATGACGAGATTATGGGATGGTGACTAGTGAATAGAAACACGACAGGTGCTGTACGTTTTGAAACTAATGGTGGCTTCCTTTACATGAGCTGTGCTCCGTGCTACGTTCAAGCTAATGAATGAACAATAAAATGGCGATAGAGCTGCTGCACAGTTCATTTACTATCATCACAATTTCAGCCATCACGACTAGTCAGAAATCCAAACAGACTTGGCTTAATTAACGTTTCGTAATGATGATCAAATTCAATTTTACATCCCACCATGTGCATGCTATGTGATCGTCTGAGTGATGTATTTATTGCATTTCTTTGATTCACAACTGCAGACAAACGTTAATCACTATAAGAATCTTACAGACACTAGACAGACACTTCGACTTTGGTTTGAGGAGGAGGATAAATACAAGAGTGGAATCAGACTGTGAAGATGTTGGATATGACTGTTTTTTCTTTGCTGGAATTTCTTTTTACGACATTGGAATGCTATCCATTTAGCATATCAACAACTCTGGTGGAACGCTATACATATACCTACTTTCATAATTGACAGAAAATAATATAATAACAATGAATGAGCTTGTCGAATTAACGACTGATTGTTATTTATAGAAGCCATTATTACAATGACGATGAACAAGAAAAGAAAAGTCGAGACTGTCGGAAAAATATGAAGGAACGAAACATCCTACGTTATTACTCTCGTCATTCTTCTACATTGTCTATTCAAACCTGGATTTAAAATGTTTCTAATTCGGCAGATATACAGAAATCTTTTTGATGCATTTCATTTACTTCTTTATGTGCGTCTCTATTTTATATTAAAAAGTAGTACTTCATCTAGATTCAACTCACTGAATTAACGAAAAAGATGACTTAAAGATGCGTTTAAGCTACACCCGATGTTAAACTTTCCTTTTCATATCGAGAATGGAAACGATTTATTGTTTCGATCGAAGCACCGTCCTACCTAAATATCAAAACTTTCATAACAATAAAATATGTTATACATTGCTGGAGTTCTTTTGTTGCATTGTTCCTTTTTGGCTTAGCACTACCATAGCACATCATCAGTTTCTTTCATCTTTCCTTTTCTAAAGTCGACTCCCTCCGCTTCTATTTATACTCATACTCCTCCAGGATCCCAATTCTTCGTCTCCCTCTCCTGTCCACCTTGTTGCTCCTTTCTGCTGACTTGTTTATTGTTTGGTGTGAAGGGAAACTGTGGGAAACGGATGGGTCGCCTTTTTTATCTGCCCAGAAGGATCGCTTGCGTTGTGTTGTTCAGCCTCTCATCATCATCAACAGCGATAAAAACTACTTGTTTGCTTCCTTCCTTCTTCCTTCCTGACTCTTCCATGGATAATCTAAACTTATCGTGTTCTGCACATATTGCGTGCATCACATAATAAGTAATGCTACCATTTGCCATTTATATCTTTTACACCTTCTCTCGTTTCATTGAAAACCATTCCACCGTCTGTCGTCTTTATTCTTATCAGTGAGGTAAAAATTATTTGCCATGCTTTTTACTAACCTTTTTTCTGCTCTTATGTATCTAAAAAAGATTGTTTCAGCGATCAGGAAGCACTGATGGAAGTCCGTTTTTTTCTTCCGAAGGAAATGCGGAAGAAAAAATAGGGATCAAAATTCAAGATAAAAAAAGAATCCGACATCACATTGCATTTAGCTGGAAGAACTGTAATAAACAATTAGCTGGTAGAACAATTCTATAAAAATACATTCAACCATTCATTCATATATTTTCTATATGTCTACTTTTTCCCTCTGTTTTTATACTTGGAAGGAACGTCGCACTTTGAATCTAAAAATGTATTCCGTAGCAATTATAATAGAAATAATCATAAAAGTACAAAAAGTAAAGTGCTACTTGCTCGCATCAACATCAAAATCAACCATTATCCTTGGAGAATGAATGGATATAGACTTGAACTTGATATATGAAATAGGGGACGCTTTATAGGGAGCTCGTGTGTCTTCCAGCAGAGTTATATTGTGGGAAAATCAACTTTTCCCATAGATTTCCCACCCATTCATTTTTGCTCGAGTCATTCATTCGCTTAAATTTTATATAAAGACTCTTATACTCATTCATTCAGTCGGCTTATATATGAGGCTTTAATTGTAATGAGACAAGAGGGAGAGAAGGGGAAACCTTCTCCAGCTCCCTATCATTTTTTTTGTTTGCAATGATATATCCCAGTGTCCCCCTTTACTTGTCTCTGTCTGGAAGAGTGTAACCAGGCGAGCATGCCCAACCAAAACCAAACCCATGAAAATCTTTTTGTGAAATTTGTTGTGAGTTTGTGTGTGTGAAAAAAGTAGACAGGCATTTCAATTCCAGCTAAAATGTATGATTATCATTATGCCTCTGTTTTGTTGCTGGCACACTGAATATATACCATTCTATTTCTTTATGATGGAAGACAAAACGTCTAGTAAATACGCAGCAACAGCTTAGCTGTTTGTAGCTTCAAAGATAATAATTCATCTTCCTATGATTTCGGCTTTCTCTCTGCTGATTCTAAATGAAAACATGCTGCTTTTGTTGTGTGATCTACTTACCTTAGGTAAGGGGTATAAAATATATGGTATTGTCCTTCTTTCCCCGTGTCCTTTTTACTGTTTTATTTGTGATTATTCCGGCTCGTGGATTTTTCCAGGTTGATCTGATTTTGATTCAGGGAAATTTTGAATGATAGTAGTGTTGCATGAGGTGTGTCGATATGTGACATGTTCTATAGGTATATATTTTCTGCACATAAATACGAAGAATGGAGATAAGATGAAAGCAAACTTTGTTTAAATTTGCATTTCTGATTAAAAGGTGGAAATTTAATGGGTTTTCAAAGAATAACATGGATTTCATATTTTAGTTTTTAAGCAGAAATGACGTTTCCAGAATTCTAAAATGGATCTTTAGCCCTTAGCTTGTCAAAGACATGGGTACGTGAGTAAGCAAATTCTTTGAAGGTATCCTTAAGCATTCAAGTTTGAAGGGGACCATTTTTGAGTACAAGTAAAGAGCCCTACAGTTAATCTGGTCGCATCATGTACACAAGTTTTTTGTCACCGATTTTAATGAAAATTGGCAGTATTATGTATTTTGATGCGTAGAATCCGAATATTTCAGTTTCAGC
>JAQIXX010004769.1:0-15419 GCA_034700605.1 Willowsia nigromaculata
GTCAATGTGTCACGTACCCGGTGCTCAGTCCCTCCATCTGTCAACACTACTCCGTTGCCACTGCCAGCACTGGAGCTTATTCTACCACCACTTGAGCTGGACACCAAGGTGCCCAGAATGTGTGATGGGTGGTGGTGGAGATGGTGATGTCTTTCGTGATCTTCTTGCTGTGATTGCATATCCTCCTCGCACTCCATCTCCTTTTCCATCTGATGATGGTGGTGGTGGTGGTGAGAAGCGTGAGAGAAATTATGGTGGTGGTGGGGATGAGTCGAGTGTCGACCCATGGCATCCACACACTGGGAATCATCCTCCTCGACAAGGTCGCCTTTCTCCACGACAAGTATCGTGCCCGGATGATGGTGGTCACTGTGATGCGCCTCCTCACCCTCAAGTTCATTGTCGGTTTGATAAACCGTATCACTATTGTCAGCTTCCGCTTGGTGGAGTAGAATTTGATGTCGATGAAGCTGCTTTGTCTCCACCAACTCTTCATTTCCATCCTCCGATATGACAACACTTGTCCCAGTGGCGCCCAAATGGGAGGCGTTAATGAGCGCCGAGTGGGTTCTCATGTGCTCATCCACCTCCGTTTTGAATTGGTGATGATGATGGTGGTGGTGGTGTGCGTGGAGTTGGTGGGAATGCTGAGGGGACATGGCTTGCTCTTCCAACAATCCTCCTTCCTCATCTCCCTCGTCGCGAAGAACAGCATGCTGCTGTTGAATAAGCTGTTGTCCTACGAGAAGCGCGGCTGCGGATCCGCCATGGTGATAAATGATACGTGTCACCGGTTGGGGGAAGTTGTGAGCAGTGGTAACTATCTCATGTGGTGCAGGCGAGGTAGACTCGTCAACCAAGACATCGTTGCGACCATCATTCGCAATCACATCGCCAACTGTAGACACAGAGTCCCCACGTTGGGCGTTCGATCCGTCCACAATCACACAATGATCAACAAGACCCTGCTCACTCAGTGCTTCCATGATGACCCCATCTTCGGGCCCAACTCGCACTGCTAACATTAGGTCAGTGAAGGTACAGCACACTCATAACAATCAGAAAGTGAACACTCAGCGTTCTCCAAGTGTAGCACATTTAATAAAAACACACAAATGTAAACTGGAATAAGTTATTATAATAATCGGTACTTGAAGACCACTGCTGCACGTTTGCCGTAGACAGGGCTGCCAAAAATCACTAAATTTTGACTAGTTGCATTGACTCGATCCATCATTGACTATTGTTCTATTGTTTAAAAATTACACAAGAAAGAATCACAATGGATAAATTAATGTCTTTATACTACGTCATCATATCATTTTCATAGACGAATTCAGGGAATAGAAAGGGGTTAGGCACAAGTAAGCATATAAATGAATGTTTTTGAAAGTTTTTGAAAACTAAAAACTACTTCACCTCTCTCAGTTATCAAATACAGTCAAAATCATCTTATGACACTGTATTTAATTATCTCGTGAATATAACACTACACACTTTCAAGTATTTTTTTTTTACAAAATGCTTCCCATCTCCGCAGCAACAGAAAAGATTTTCCTTTTCATAGTTTCTCTTTCTGCAAAATGGTATAAAATGCTAACACTCCAAGTTAAAGACTCCAATTAATCCAAGGGAGAAAGCCCATAATAATTATATCCACAAATGAAACTGATTATTGTTGTTGTTATTATTTTTGAGATTTTTCTATTATATCCTGTCTTGTTGGAAATACACACTTCTGCACACACACATACACAGACATACACACACTCTCATAAGATCAAATGAATTCTCCAAGGCTGCATAGAGATAGGACTGTAATAGATTGAATTATATAATGATAATCATAACACAATAATAATATGAGGAGTAAAGAGAGAAAGTGGATTGGATTGGATGAGAAAAATATGATATATAATAATAATAATATATACACAATACACACACAGACACGGACAGAGAGTATAACTTTCTTCGTTCTTCTTCCTTTCTTGTTTTCTCTTCTTCGTCTTTTCCACTTTCTTCCTACCTTACTCTCTCGTCTTCCCTCTTGTGGTATTGTATCTCTTCTCACTTCGAGGTGTATAGGTACACACGCAAAAAAGATGCATACTTTCCACTCGCTGCTCTACTGCTGCTGCTACTGCTGCGAGAGTAAGAGAGAGACGTGTAAGAAGAAAAGCGTTAAAAAAGTAGGAAGAAAGGAGAAGATGCAAACAGAGAGTTTTGTGTTATGTGTGTATAGAGTAGGGTTAGCAAGTGGAGGAAACACACCATCATCAACTCCATTCACTCACTACAGCTTTTGGAGTTAGTACGATACCAGCAGGAGTAGTAGAAGCACGCCAGCAACAACAACCCAAGTCACATTTGTATAAGTTCATGCATGATGGTGATGATCTTCCCTAAAAACTTACATTCCTCTTATTATTCTTATTATTATTCCTAGTCCATGGCAGTTTAACTTTTCTCTCTCTCTCTCTCTTCTCCCGGAGAAATTGTGTACATGTCACATATCAAAGTACTTATAAATATAACAACGCAATTCTCCTCCTGGATGGATGTATGCATTCATAATATACAATACAATACAACAAGCAACAACACACCACCATCGCCACCATCATCATAACATCATATAGTATAAAGGACAGGCGACAGTTAACAATACATTTTTAGCTTTCCCTACATACATGGATTGGATATCTACATGTTTACCGGAGAGAGTGAGAGAGGTAGTAAAGTAAGCAAAGCCGACATATAAAATTAAAGTCGCTTCTTTCTACACAGTCGGGTTGATTCTGCGTACACCCTTCGGTTTTTTCTCTCTCTTCATCCGTTCCACACGCTCTTTCGACAACGAACCACTACCAAACAACCATCCACCACCACCACCGCCGTACCATTTTTAATAACCTTTTTAAAGAGTGTGAGAGCAAATGTACATTGAAACGTGAGCGAGCACGGAAACATATTTATAAGAGGAGAGAAACTCTCTATGAAAAAACGTCCCCTTCTCTTCATCTTCCTCCCTTGAAAACATTAGCTGTAGTACACACATAAATATATGGTCATCGTCATCATCATTATAACCAATTCTAAAGGCTTTCTGAGAGCAGTAATCAGTTTCTTTCTCTCTGACTCTCTCATACTCCACATTATGCCATGGTCTTCTCTTCTGGTCTCTTGGTCCTTTTTCTTACTTTTGCTGGATGGATGAGCGAGCGGATGAAAAACGTCGTAATATTCTCTCTCTCTCTACCCGTTTCCCCCTTTCCGTTTTTACTCCTGGCCAGTCTTATAAACCATATAGCACCGCTACATTTATATTGTCCTATTGTGCTGTATACATGGCGAGACTAATCTGTATGAGGAACGAGCCAGCCAAACACACACACACACACTCGACTCTCACTCATCGCATATCGTACAAGCTAAACAAAGTTTACAACAATAACGTAATTTATTTACGTATGCGAGTACAATATGTAAATGGTGTGTATTATGATACCCGTTTGTAAGCTTTTTATGTCTACCTATGCATAAACCGAGCCATTATTTTAGAAAGGGACACATTCCCATCACATCATGATGCATAGGTAGGTATTATAAAGCTGGCTTCCTACTAGTACTGGTACATTTTCAATTGCCCTTTTCTCATGCATTCATACCACTTTCTCTTCATTTTCTTGCTTTCTATCTCTCTGTCATCATCATCAGGAAAAACTTGTACACGACATATGCATGCTGGGATGTATCCTATTATGTATATAAAACATAATGAGAATATGAAAGGAAGTAGCAAGAATATACTTGTGTGTTTGTTCTTCTCGCCTTAAACGAGCTTGAAATTTCCTCAGTTTTAGCTTTTTCGTTGCCCTGGAGAAAAGTGTTTTGGTCAAAGTCAAAGTATAGTGATGATGCGATAAGATTTTTTTTAAACCCGAAAAGAAACAGAGATATATTTTCCCTATGAAAAACATCAACTGAAATACATAATATCTCATGTATCCGTGACAGCTACCTACAGCCACCACCGTTAAAAAAAGAAGAATGAATAGGAAATATATCTACAATGTTTTGTTGCTGTTTGAGCAGCACCAGCACCAGCAACACATGGGCAGGTAGGTGAATGAGTTGATACAAATGTAAAGGTAAGAAACGGAGGAAAAAAGGGGGAGAGAAATATTGTATGGAGTTTCGCAGGATTCGGATTATTATTACCGTGTACATTGTTCTTCCTCTTCTTGTTTTTTTCACTCTCTTCTTTTCTCTGTCTCTCTCTCCATTTCTGTTTTTTTGTTGATGCTTTGCTGTTGCCAGGATGAAAACATAATGGCTCGTTCAGTGAAGAGAGGGAGAGAAGAAGAAGCGAGAAAGAAGCAAGAGTTTGTGCGTACTTGTGCTCCACCTCCTCCACCCTGCTGACGACCCTTAAAAGCAGCAGAAGAGAAAGGAACAAGCATCAAACAATAGCATCATCACTGGGAACCATTACTGTTACAGAAAATGAGTGGAGTGAGTTCTTCTTTTCTCGTGTCCTCATAAATCTATGCATTTATTAGATGTTGTGGAGAAGCAGCATTCACTTATGATGATGATGATGAGTAGGTAGGCTGTATAGACAAAGATAATAAAATCCATTGATAATTACACACAGGAAGAGCTTCCCATCGCTTTGCTGTGATCTATTGTAGAAGGGATTTTTAAGAACCGGATGTTATATTGGATGGCTTCTTTAAAGTATGATTCATTGGAGTCAATTAATGAATAGAAAGTATACATGGCTATTATATCACAAGGGATAGGGCTAAGCATTAATTAATGCGTGGTTGGCTTGTTTAGCTTGTTTAGGGATAGGATTATGAGTGCGCATATGCATAATGGAAAGTATATTATGCTAAATTTTCAAGGTATGACGCAGTTTAAAGAGAATGCGTGCATTGTCCAGGGTATTTTTAAATACGAAGCTGAAATACTGAAATATTTTACACTATGTGGGAAGAAGGGATTTCGGCTTCGGCTGTTGTGGCTCAAGTGGTTCACGAAACGGTAATTGGCAATGCCATATTATACCTAAAAGCGTTTCTTCTGGTTGCAGCTGGTGTACATATTGTAGGCAAACTCTGGAGAGTGGACTGGACTGGAAAAGCCTGTGTGGGTACAAGACGTGTAATGCGAAGGGAAATGATAATAGGCCTCATTTCACTGGAGTTTTATTTTACCTCATTTATTATGCTATTATTCGTCCAGTTTTGGTTAGATATTAGATATCTAGCTTTTGTCATTACAAGTTCTTATCCATTGTTCCAATTCTGCTGATTATTTCGATGAAAATAGGAACGAATTTTTTAAATGCTTAAATGTAATGGGAATATATTGTTCATGCATGATGATAACCAAATGTATAGAAAAAGTTGGCTTTGGAGTAATGTGTCTGAACATGACTATTCTTTTTTCGGTGGATCACTAACGCTTTTGTGATTCAAACATGCTCAAAGCTTCAAACTTGTATCACTCTGAAGATTTGTATCTGGATGAAATTTTTAGATTGTTGCCGATGACTTCGATGATTCAGTGGTGCATTAAATCAAATTTTAATGGTAGTTTTCATCATACATACCTAATACGATGATTGCTTTACTGAACTGGTTTATTTTCAAATGGAGGCCCTTAACAAAATGCATAACTGTTCATTTAGTGTGCGTAGTCATAGACTTACCATGTCGCATTCACATGTTAGGTTGTATGTTGCAATGTCAATTCTCATTCTAAAAGTCATAATAAAGGTGTTGTATTAATTTCAGCTAGCTTTTAGAATTAGTACTGGATTTTGGCTAACTCATTCCAACTATTTACAACAAAATACCCAAGTTTCTTTCATGATGCTGATTTATTCCTAATTGTTAATCTAAATTCCAGGTCCAGAGATGTTTTGGTCTTAAAATTGCAGACAGATCTACAGCAACCTACCTATGTATTATTATTATTATCATCAGCATCATGCACAGTATATTTTATCCAGCATAAGAACGTTGTGTCATTTTTAGGTAGTCGTTGAAGAGATATTTCTCGGAGAAATTTTCATACTCCACTCCATTCACTGACTTCAGTATAACGAATTCATGAAGAAGTGAAAATGCAATGCTGCTATTATGCATCATGCTCATTTCTCAGTCAGCAATCAGCCAGCAGCATCCTCTTTCCTCGTATTAGACGCAAGTTGCATAATCACATAAATATGCATAAGTTGTTCACACAAAGCCCGCTTGAGCTCGGTTCCTTGTAGACTTTTCGAATGACTCCGAAAGTGGTTCTCATCCCAGCAGCAAAATGAGAAGCCTTTCTCTCTCCCTTTAAAATAATTCAAAATTATGCAACTCCCCAAGCGACTCCAGACATCACGATCACGAGCAATTAAATATTGTAAAAAAAACAAATTAGGCAAAAAATAGAGAACTCATTGCTGAATTTTTAATGCACGAGACGAGAACAAGACTACTAGCAGAAGACACATTATACATTCATTGTTTCATCAAATTGACAAATGAACCCAGTAGTATCACTGTAGCGTTTTGAAGAAACTGCATTGTAACACTATTTAAATTATGCATCAACACTCATATAAGTCTACACTTTCATTACGCTACATGCCATATGCTATACTAATTTTATGTCATGCCCAACTACTGTGACAGGTAAATGTTATGAAAGGTCACCACGATCAATCATAATTTCATCAGTTATCATACTATACTTTAATCCGGATCCCGACTCCTAATGACTCTTATTTCATTAAATGAACATACATTTATGTTTTCAACTTTAAATTTTATAATTACGCATTATTCACTGATCACTTACCACTCCAAAAATATATTTATCTATTCAGGTTGGATTGTGCAACTACCCTTCCACTCACACTTGTCAAACACAAATTAATCTTTAAAAAATTGTAAAAACCATTAAAACTTCATTCTGTTCGGATTGTTTTCTTGCTCCATCATCCAGCTCAACTCCACAACACAAGACAAGTGAAGAAGAAACAGTGCTCGTCTTTGTTGAGGAAGCTTCGCGTTACCCAAAACATCTCGATGGCTCAGGCTCAGGGTTCTCAGCTTGAGTTTTCATCCCTGCGGAACGGCGTCTAGCTTGAATTCAAGTCAACAGAAAATATTTAGTTGTGAAACTCCCTACACAACTAACTACTAAAGTCACAAAACCCCTTGACAAACCGAATTAGTGACCCTGAAAGAGTCGAAGAAATGCAATATTAATTGTTCTGACCTGTGATTTGTCCCTGGTTACAGCTAAACAAGGTTAGTGTGTGTGAACCAAGTATTTTTTACTGTTAAGTAATTGTATAAAATTGGAATGCTAGTAAATTTACTTGACATTTGCGTTACATTTATTCCATTGTGCTATTTTGTATTTATTTGCATTTATATTATATTTCCAGAATTTGGGATTTGTCGAGATACGTAATGGCCACCGATTGATGATTGCTGGACAGCAATACAAATGCACACATGGCCGATAATCGGGAAACCTGAATCTACCTAAAAACCATTTTGCCTTTGTGACATTTGAAGTGGAAGAGGATGGAGCTCCAAATAGACGGTGCTAAAGGAATGCATAATGGTGTTCAGAGTGAAATGTATGAACATCTAATGCCGAGTTTGCAGCACGTTTCTGTTGGCGTTTGTTCCGATACTTGTGATGACCCAGATGAAGAAGAAGCAGACGGACAGAGTGACAATGGTGATACTGATTACGACATTAATGAAGAGTCTGAAGAGGAAGATGAGGAGGAGGAGGAAGACGTGGATTCTGGAGAGGATGACTCTCAAATACATGATTTGATTGATGATCTCGAGGTGAAGTTTCGGAATCTTGTGTTCACAAAGATTGGTGAAGCAGAGGAGTTTTTTGATGATGCGAATACTTTGCAACATACATGTGTGGTCCAATCTCTGTTGGCTGAACCACAAAACGGTCCATGTATTGAAGAAAGTGCGAGATCTCCACTGCAAAATGACAATCAAACGGATGTAAATGATTCTTTAAAAATGAAAAGCCAAACACTTAGTAAGCAGGGATGTTCCTCCTCTGTTCTTCCTATTGTCGAAGCTGGCACCCAAACGGATGATGATATTTTCGTCACAAAGTCATCAGGAACACTAGTTTCAACTGAAGCAATGTGCAACAGAGAAGAGAGCTTAGAGCCAGAGCAAGCGCGAGTGGAAATTGGCCAACTGAGGGATGTTCGGGATTCGTTGGTGTCGCAACGACAGCAGTGGGAGGCCAAACGGAAGCAAACTGATGAAAAGAATGAAGAAGAGCTTAAAAAGACGGAATGCAAGGTTTATGAAATCGAAGAAGCCATTGAAGCGGTTGAAACAGCAATTGAGTTCAAGAATGAAATTATTGTGGGGCAACAAACGCGCAAATCGATTGCTGAAGACTCAACGCTGGATTCTAACGAATCTCAACTTGTGACACGTTTAGAGTCGCTGTCCATTGAGGAATTACGAAGATTGCTTTGTGTTTACTTTGCAAAGGTGGTGGAGTTGCGATATTCCTCTCGAAGACTTGAGAAGAATGTGGAGCACATTGAAAACTTAAATGAACAAATCAGCCGACGCTTATCCAGAGAACATAAACATTTGCGTGAGATGAACGAAGAATATCAAACTCGCATACGCTTAATCCTATCGCACAATAATCCTAACTCTGCAGCTTATTCGTGGTATCGACGAATGGATGATCAGTTGGCAGCTGCACGTAAAAAACAGCACGACCTGGAAAGGTCACTCACTGCTCTACTAGTTCGACATGGTTATTTAGTCAACGGGGCTGACTACGATGTCAAACAAGTTGTTAAAATGTTGGTGATCGAAAGTCAGTTAGCTGAGCAAACAGGTATAGGAAGCCGAGGCGAGGCAACTTCCGCGCCAGGACTAAGAGACCACTCATCGACTCATCATTCTCGTATGGGATGGCAGAAGGGAAGCAAAGGCCACCATAGGAACCTTAGCAGTCGCCGTAACGGAAGGCAACTAGATGGTCACGAGCTAATGAGACTTCAGAATAGAGAGGCACGTCTAGCCGAAGAATGGGAACGTGAACATAGACACGCTGCACCACCCCAACCTCCGGAAGTCCGACGTGAGAAAAGACGACTTATTATCCAGCCAAGTTCTGGAGCCCCATCTTCATCCAATTACGCACATGCTGGGCCAAGTAATCATCACAACAACCATCATCATTCACACGGCCATCATTCAACTCATGGTACAAGCCACAATCATCATGGATATAAATAAGCTCCAGTAAATATAATTTAATCTGGAGAAAGATTAAGTCGCATATTATCTATCGCTTTGACATATCATACTATTTATTTTTAAAGTCGCCTTCTATATCATATATAAATGAATACGCTTGTGCTCTTGCCTTCCAAGTTTGGGCCTGGAAATATTTCGACATTTTTTTGTATGTGTAAATTAAGCAAGTAATTGTTAAGGACCAATTTTGAGACATTCAGAGTTGCGAGTAAAAAATATAGTAATTAGTAGAAAATAAGATTGTTTTGACAATAAGGTTGTTGTTATGAATGTATGACAATGTAAAATATGCTAAACCAACAAAGTATGCCTTTTGAAGATACATAATACAAAAACCGTTTGTTAAATAATATTATGCATGCTTAAATATGAATCTCAACACGAAATGAACTGAATTTTGTCATCATTTTTATTGTATTTTACTCTTTTATTAAAAACTCGCATAAATCGCATTGTTATGATTATTACAAATAAAATTATCAAACTTTCATTTGTATTCCATTGCATTCATTACCCTTTACTCTTAATTATACGACAAGTAGAATCAGTCATATGAGTCATACAATCATTCAAACAAAACATATACGCGCCATCTTTCTATTAGTAATAAGCTTTCTTCTTTCCAGACAAATTGCAGAAACTATCATTCCGTTTTGATTGTGACTATCGCCGGTGTCACGTTTCTAATTTTTTGGCTAATCACAATAACGCATATTATGCCATTTAATAATTATTAATGAAATCCTACACGGGGAGCGAATATACTTTTTCGTGAATCCAGAATTAAAATGGTTTCTTGGGTGCTCAGGTCGATATCTAGTAGTTTCGAAAAATACATCTTTCACGTAGCATAGCCCTTCTATTTTCAACAAACTGCGAATTATTTGTTCCTACTCTGATTATCTGTTGATTACGATATTTAACGTTACTTAAACGATGTAAATTGAAAATTAAGTATTTTGCGTGATTTAGGAATACGGGTCGTGTCAACAGTAAAATTAAAATCGTACATCATCAATAACTCGCTCATATTTACAAAGCAAAATAATAATAAAAATGATACACATACAAAATCGACACATTCGACTAGCAGAAACAGTTTCTTCTCCATATCTCCAGTAAATACTATAATACATTCATAAGTTTTGTAGTCATAGTCATTGACTCAATCACTAATTTTTAGTTAACCGTCCATTTACTACCATTACTGCAATGCTTCCATGTTTTTTATCTTAATTATCTACATGAAGCAAGCTAGCATTTTAAATAACAACTTGACACATTCAAACGTATGGTTTGCTCTGCTCTTTAACGCTCGCATTCATAATGATGCACATTTCATTTACAAGGCAAAAACGCTTACAGGCTAGACGCTAACATGGTTTTCACTAAAAGCTAACCATGCCGCAGTTTAACCGCAGCTAGTCATATAATTCACTATCAACAAAGACACGTTTTCGAAGATTTTACAAACAGAAATGTACACAATGTGAGCTTTATTTGTGCAGTGTAATGAATGAACAACTTATTAGTTTTTCATAATGCACTATAGGTAGTTGTCGTGGCTGCTTACGGCACCTCCATTTTTAATTCACTGGTAGTGCACTACCAGTGGTGTGGTAACAGTAAACCTAACCAGACAGTAATACTCAACGAAGGCCAAAATTCCTTAACTTATCCTGCGTCTTCTAGCCTTATTACCACCAGATTATGAATCTTTATGCAGTAATATGTATAATTACACTATTTTATATGCCTACTGTTTAAGAGCCATTGTAGATACCATTATCACGAATGATGAATGATTGAAAGCACTAATCCGTATTTGCATAAATTGACGTAGGGTATATCCAATAGGAATCTGAATCGCCATAATATAGCGGCTATATAACAACGGTACGTTTATATGCAGACAGGCAGCGAATTGAACTGCCTAACATTTACATCTACGGTCATAAGTTTCGTATTGAATTACCAACTGAAATGAGAAAAATAGACAACGAGTTATTGATCTTCAAGAAACTTAACATAAACTCATCGTCCGTCAGCCTCAGATATATTTTTCAGTTGCACTACATTAGAACTATCACTTTTCAAACGAATCAAAGTAGTAAAAGTAAATATGATTAAATGCTCAAAAATATTCGGTACTTAACACAAAAGTTCGAGAACGAAACTCAAGAACGATCATTTCCAAACTCAATATTCCCAATGGGTATGAGTATCAGTAAGTAAACTACAAAATTCTCGAGTTCATATTACGCAATATTATGCGATCCAAACTTCTCTTGGAACAAAATTGGCATCCACATGTTGTTCTGTATAAACTACGAATCGACAAGTGATAGTTTATTTGCTACCCTAATAATATTATTGTTATTTTAAACTAAGTCTTCCTTCAGAGAAATACCTAGCCCTAACCTTCAATTTAATTTCGAATGTAGCATTCTTACTACTGTAAGTGTAACAAACGTGTTCCTATTTATAGTACGGGGTCATTAACAATATAGATAGTAGAGGTATACAACAATATCATTTTTTGCAGGGTCGATGGACTTGTATTGAAATCAACAAATTACTGGTAAAAAACGTATTTGCTCAACCAAACGCTGAACAAGAGCTATCATTAATGGTACTCATAATAACAAATTCAATAACTAAACCCATCATCCATTATTGACTAGACTAATATATAATGCACTATTTTACTGAATGATAATCTGGGAGCCCGATACAGCACCATAATAGTAGTGTCAATCGCATTATGCCTTGATTCTGTTTCAAGCAACTCATGCGAAGTCATTTCGATCCGAATTCTCTTAAAAATCATAAGTTGTGTAGAAAACCAAGCGTCAGAAATAAGTACTAAATATTATGTTTTGATATCTTAGTGACACAAAACGAGGTTTTCGGGTATTTGCAATTTTCGTGCTAGTTACCATTATCAATCAGTTTTGGCTTAATCTGAATGAACCTTAAGAGCCGCCGCTGCTGCTTTGAGGTATTTAGGATGTTACAGATGCGTCAATCTCTTAACGAGGCCATAATAATCTTCAAAATTGACATAGCGTCCGTTTTGTAGCATAACAGGTGCGTACACGCTGCTAATGGGATTCATAAGTACAAAAAAGTGCGTTGTCCACTGGTTCCATACATGATGGGCACGTAAAACTGCGCATTAGCCAATCGTCAATACACTGTACGTGGTACACGTGCATGCAAGGCATGTATCTCACTCGGTCTCCTTTCGTGAATTCTATCATACAGATCACGCATCTATATATTTTTTTAAAGAGAAAAGACGGTTATTTGAGATTTAGAGAAGAGAAATAATGAAATAATAATGATGTCATGAATTATGATTAACAAATATTGATTCCATACTCTCGTGTTTTGGCAGTATCATCATCAAAAACTCCTTGAGGAAGATGTTGAATAAGACCAATGCGCTTGGCTATCTTCACTTGCTCTTCCTCTGTAAGCTGAGTTACTGGACGTCGAACGTTAGGAGACGGATAATACACAGGCACATTATGTTCCTGTATACATGAAAATTAATCAATTAAGATACATCTATCATCTCTTCGGCTATTATTATGGTTAAACATAACACAATGACTAAATATAGTCAAACAACGCTTATGTATTGTAGCTAAATTGACCTGGGTGTGAATCAAGTGGTGATGATGGTGGTGATGATGATGGTGATGGTGAAGGCCTCGTTCTGTGGAACCACTGTTACTGCCTGCTCCCTCATGAATTTGCTCGGAGGATGAAGACTCACGAGTTCCTTCGCCTCCTCTAAGCAAAGACACATCATCCGAGGCTGTGCCCTTCAGACAGTTGCCCATCTCACTGAAAAGTTAGAATTCAAGTTATTGCACGAATTACTAAAACGAACAAAGAGCCATCTACAAACTACAACGCCCATGCTATGATCGTTAAATATTTTGCTCACAGCTAACATGTTTAAAGTGAAAACATTGAAAACAAAAACAAGCAAATAGGATTAAGAAGATAAGCTTCAATACACAGCCTTACAGATAAGATTATTAGTATGACAGCGATTTTTCGATAAAGCATTCACTTACAAAACTCTAGATAAACAACCCCCCATGTACACTGTATATGTAGGACGAATTCACTTTTGAAATAGTTTATTTGTTGGTTTTGCGTAGATATTAACCACAAAAAGAAGTTTTGTCACATCAGCCCTCGTGTATTTGAATTACTTGATAACAGTCGTCTTGACTGCAAAAATACATAAATAAAACGGATAGGTCAAGTTATGTCAACAAGCAAATTGTTAATTCTTAATTTTATCAGTAATATTTTTAATCTTCCTAAGAAGCTGGGTAGCAAACACAACCATCGATTAGGGTTATTGGAATTTCAAAGTTAGATATGTCATAAAAGTAAAAATTAAATTATTGTAATATATTAATTCGTGTGAAAATAATCTAGTAGAAATCGTTAGCTGTTTTTATCGATGATGATACAATTTTTTTCATAGAATGATATGAATTAAAATCCAAGAAAAATACTTCATTCATCCAAAATATTTAGCGATTGTATTGAATTCTGTTGGCAATAATGTTTTGAATGTGATCAAGGAATGGTTAAATAAACCCAATTTAAACTGTCATATTCATTATATACTATCTATCAAGTCATAGTCCTGGCCCTTGGCTGACATGACACTCAAACCAGCTATGAACAGAACCACGAAGCTCTGAGAACAAATTCTACTAACATCAAGGACCTCTCGTCAAGTCGCCAGCACCAATATGTGCAAAAGTAAAAGAAACCGTTAAGGATCGATAACCAATCACCGGATTACACACAACCCATCACCTCATCCATAATGTATCAAATAACAATGCAATAACAATTATACCAGACTAATCCTGTCTGCCATTAAAAATCATTTAAAATGTCTCAACAGACGCCCGATTAATATTAACTACAAAATTAGGCAATCAAACGACAAGACAACCAGTCAAATTAACCCCACCATCACCATAGCAAGAAGAGGTGCTAAATAATGTAGTTTTTGTCAAGAGGAAAATAATTGACATGACAAAACAGGGAACAATCATAAAATGTGATGTAAATCGTGGTGCACAGGAAAGCTACAAAGAGAGTGTGAAATTTTCGAGAGAAAAAATCATCAGTACAAAAACCCATATAATCACTACAATAATTAATTTCCAATTACAAGACAATTTCTATTTCCAACTGCGCACTTACTATATCAATCCCCTTTCACCTTCTTCACGAGCAAATCAAAGAGATTTAATCTTTAACAATTGGCTTCAGCCAACAGTTACGATCGTTCCGCTTTTTAACTCCTAATTAATCGAGATGAGACACCTTCTATTCCTAACTTGAGATTAACTTTTTTCAGTGAAACTAGCAGTAAAAACTGTATTCACTTGATTTTCAATGAAACGAACACCCCTGGAACGAAATTGACTGGTTGAATCTGCTGCTGATTCTCCATAGACCACTTTCTAGCTACATGATTGCGCACTTGTTCGCGATTCTTGATTTTTTTCTGCTGATGATGAATAATAATTGATTTGCATTCAGGAGAGATTGGAGATTCGCAGGAGAGGTAGGCAAGTGGTGGAGATTGGAAATGCGTTGTTGTTGTTGTTATTGGTCATGAATGAAATGATGAAGCTAAACAAAAGAAAATTATTGCTTGTAATGGTTGGTTGGTTGGTGCTTTTGTGTTGCTGCTGCTCTGCTGCTAGAGCTCCACTGATCCTCAATGTTTTTCTTCGCTGACAAGTATTTTTCACCACATTTAGTCTATTATGATGATATGCAGTTATGCTGCTGCTATGCACGTACTACGTACAGGTGATGACGATGATGACGATGTTGAGGAGGAGGAGGAGGTGAGGTGATATGCATGTTTTGTTGCTGGCTCATATGATTGCTCGTAGCTCTCTGTATCTCTTAATTTATGTGGCTTGGTTGTTTGGTTCAAGGCTAAGCAAAGTCCATTGTAAATCCCGAGGAAATTAGGGGAACGTCTAAAAACATGGAGGTGGTGTACACAAA
>JAQIXX010004770.1:0-15417 GCA_034700605.1 Willowsia nigromaculata
CCCCGTTATCCCACACACCATTTTTTGGTGAGAGCGAGATGGAGAGACGCTATCACCACGAGACAGAGGAGATCGAGTCGACACAACTTATCCAGCAGCGGACGAGCCAAGAGCTCCCTTCTTTTAGCTGTAGATCATTTATTGTTTGGCTAGGTTCTTTTTTGTAGTTCAGTATCTTTTTTTTCGTTTCCTCTCGGAAACATTCCCATTTTCTTTTAGTCGTCCGCTTTTTAGTCTTTGTTGTCGTCAATAAGTTGCCGAGTTCGTTAGTTCAGCAAAGTCGTCAGTTGTCACCATCGTCCAGTCATTTATCGTGTGCACAGTTCGTTTGATTCTCATATCCTCCTCGTCATCATCACCACCTCTGCATCCGCTCCTTCTGAGCTACGTCGCCCATACCCGCCTGTGGCTGTCTGAGGACCATCATCACCTCCTTCACCCTCCTCATTCAGTACCACAGTTTTGAAACAAATTTTCAGCGTAAACCATTCCCGTTTTTGCTCTTTTTGCGAAAAACATTCAAATCATCCAAATATTTGGTGTTTTTGCAACTCATTTTGAAAGGAGACTTGAGCATTCTTGAAAAAAAGAGCCATGCAGAATACTGGAACTCTGAGAAAGAGGAAGAGACGGAACATTGCAAAAGTAGAAGAAAAATTAATGCATTTTATAAGTCATAGTTAAGACATGCAGGATGTATCTAAGTTTCTTAAAAATATTGATAGGTGAATGGATTAACAGCGATGTCGTATGAGGCGGAATATGACAACTTTGATATCCAAGATCTTTACAGCGATTCCGTTCTTGGGAATGATTTTGAGCGCCCATTTTCTCAAAGAACTGGTTCGGATACGAGACTCCGAATGTCTTCGTCTGTTACCCGGCCATCTGCATTTTCAAGGAGGGTGACAAGAAATCCTGCATTTCATGTTCCAATTCCTGAAGATGATTTCTCTTCGGATGTTCAGAAATACGCGACAAGGGCTAATTCTATGACATCCTCTGCCGCTGGTGACACCAGTGAACGATCTCACTTTCTCGGAAAAACGACAATGAACAGGCTTCGCGCTATCCTCCTACTTAACGCCACTTCCGGTGCGTTTCCATGGCACTGGAATGAAAAGGAGTACAAAATTGAAAGATGGAGTCCAAAGTTCGAAAAATTGTGGAAACTACAATGGTTCTTTGTCACCATCCAGACAATATTTCTCACATTTTTCCAGTTCCATTCATTTGTAAACCGAGTCTCAAATGGGAACAAAACATACAGGGAAGTTTTCATGAACTCTTTCAGCGTCTATTGGTACATTTGTGCGGCCTGCTTTAACGCCAACTTGTACATTTACAAAGAAAAAGTACGCAACCTGTAAACTATAAAATAATTCATTCAACGATAAGAGCACTATCAACTATTTTTGCTCATTTTTCTCTTTTAGATTCGTCATTACATAAACACAATGCTGGCTTTCAACAAGACATATTATGTTGGTGAGCTTTCTAAACCAACATGCATGCCGACATCATAATTTGGAAAATCCTTAATTAATTTTAAACATTTCTAGATAATTACCTGATCGCAACAGACGGCATTCAAGAAGGTGGGCGGATACTTATCAACCTTTCAATTCCAACCAATATCAGCCAAGTTTTTGCTTCAGTTTCCCTCTTTCTCCGAATGCCATATCAACCTTGGTTTTTATTTTCCTACATTTACCCGAAACCTTGGTATTGGCTCATTCCTGGTGCGCTCCAAGAATATATGATGGCCGGAAGAGTGATCACTTCGTACATACTCATAGCTCGGGTTGTTGTGTCGCATGCAAATAGCGTCGAGTTTTGGGTGAAAGAAACGCAGTAAGTGGGTTTACGTTAAAAGCAAATCAATATTTTGAAATATGAAAGGGATCTTAAGACAATTTGTCTTATCCTGACCCAAAATATTTTTTTAGCAACAATGCTGACAGCGATAATACGACAGATGAACTCAGACATCCGAGGGTGGCTTTGGAGACATATCGATCTCTTCAGATTCTCTGCACTGCCTTCAATGAGTGCATGAGTCCGTTGGCCATTCCTCTCGTGAAAATTCATATCATGACAGGTTTGATTCCATGTGGATATGTCCTGATTTAGGAGCATGAATCAAAATTTCATTGATGAATTTCCGGGGATCTTGACAAACCCGATTGGTGTGTTTGATTGTGTTATTGCTGGATTTGCGTAGGAGTTTGTTATAAAAGTGATCATAAATTTGGGTAAATAATTTATTGAGGATGAATGTTGTTTTGGGTTTTCAGAATGATTACAATGGCTGCAGAAATGTTTGATTTTGCAACAAGTTTTTTGGACTCCTGGAGTCGCACAAGAAGTAAAGATTAAAATATTTGAAGAAGAGAATAGAATAAGATACTGTGTTTGGATTTCGAACATATTAGATTGTTTGAGACGCTATTTTGCGGTATATTGTTGGGTTGCAAAATAAGCTTACAAGAAATAATATTAAATATTTAAAACACAGTCAGATTAAATCGTGTGACTAGTCAGTATGTAGTACATTACACTATAATTGTGTAATACTAAGTACAAATAGCAGCTAAAAAGGTCATTGAACTTTAGAAGGTGTGAAATTGGCATGGTTCAAATATTGGATTATTACCATAATTAACACAATAATAAGTTGATTTTGCAGCGTTTGAAATTAAAAATTTGTAAAACTTTATTAAGTTCTAAGATTTCAGCTATATGATGTCCCTAGAGCTTATAGCTTTAAAATGTTACTTTCAAAACTTTATTTTGTTTCATTTACACAATTTGATGTGCCAACGCAAGCAATAGCCTTAACGCTGCGAAAGATTTAAAGACGTTCCACAGTATATTCCATACGGTATTTTCACTGGTATTTTTTATTATTATAATTATATGGTATTATAATTGTTTTGTCAATACTTTCATAAATAAAATCAAGAAATTTCCTCTCTTCTACTTTAAAGTATGCGTATGCTGATTCAATATTGGATGTCTGACAGCTTCTGCAAATACTTTCCTAAGCGACTTTCTCCCCATCAGAGCGAGCCCCTAAATTTTACAATTTTCTCCAGCTCTCAGATAATATCCCCAATTTAGATGTTCCGGTGCATTCAATAAATAATCGCAAAAATTTGGCAATGACATTGCATTTACAGCTAACCAAGGCTACTCAAAAATAGCTGTGTACATATTGAATACAAATTCATAAGTTCAGAACACGGTTATAACCCTACATGATGGAAAAAGCTCAAAATATGCAACTAAATCATTTATCATTTCATTGACTAGCTGCTGTACTTTGTAATTCTCAATAATTTCCTTGTCTTCCCTTTTCTCATAGAATTGAGTCTGGATCCAGCATTGGAACGACCTTGGTTGTAGGTAAGGCTTATTGTTGTGATATACACAAGTGTGATGTGTTGAAACTGTAGCAAGCTAGTTACCGATTAATAGAATGCATATAATAGTTATCTCTTCAACCGCTGGAAGTATGACGAGATAGAGTGACGTTAGAGAATCATTGCCAGTAGACTCAAGTGCATATTTTTAATGACGACTTCAATTTCTAGCCTATCCATGACGATGGCGTTAGAGGATAAAAAACAAATTTACGTATTTAAAAACATATTGGAAGCAGGAAGGCTGAAATGTTATTGACTCGCCAACCAGAATCTGCTTTTTTTCGGTGCGATATTTCAAGGACAATGTAAATTTGTTCATGTTTGGTTAATAAATGTGCATTTGAAAAGAATGAAAATTTATATAACGAAATATACACCGACTTTACAATTTTTCATTATTTTTCGAAATTCCTAATTATTGCAATTACATGAATGAACTATGGCTTGAATAGAAAAATTATACTATAATTTGAGCCGTTTAGAAAAAGAATATATAACTGTGGGCTTAATGTCTGCTGAAAAAACTGGCGAAGTAATAAAAGCTCCAAATTTTTCATACAAATTGAAGGCAATTTAATCGTTATGCTAGAAAATTACACAAATTTCAAATTCAAAAAACGTGATTGGCTGGTAGAACATGAGATTACTTAACACTTTACGTAGTAATGTACATGCATGTAATTAAATTTAAATATGCTTATTTGCCTATCAATTACACAGACGCGTGTAGCAAATATCGCATTGATCAAGACAGGCAATTTTGTTAAAAGTATTTGGACAAACAACTACCCAGAGGTTCCGAAATACAGATACAAATTATTTAAATACGTATTTCAAATACTTTGAAGTATTTTGTATTTGAGTATTTGAAATACTTTTCTTCAAAACAAAGTATTTGTATTTTGTATTTGAAATACATTTTTTCAGAAAAAGTATTTAGTATTTTGTATTTCAAATACTTTTCTTCATTCCATGTAATTTGTATTTTGTATTTCAAATGAATTTGAAATTACCAAATACATTTTTTATCGTCAAATACATATTAGGTTCCATTGGTTTTCCTTCTTCTACCAAAAATATAATCAAGTTGACAGAAATACTTACTTTTATGGCGCAATTGTCATAAATCTTATCCTTTACAAGAAAGTTTTAAGGACATTTTTGGAGAAAACCATATTTAATGGGTAGTTTCAAGCACTGCTTACGCATTTAAAGTAGTAAACAGATAGTTAAAACAATTATTTGTCAATAATTGAACTTGGTTTATAAATACGTGCCATTCTTGGCTTCAATACTGTGTTTTAATTTAGTAAGGATTTTAAAAAGTATTTGTATTTTGTATTTCAAATACATATTTTCTTGGAAGTATTTGAGTATTTTGTATTTGAAATACTTTTCTTCAAAGCAAAGTATTTGTATTTTGTATTTGAAATACATTTTTTCAGAAAAAGTATTTTGTATTTTGTAATTGAAATACATTTTTTTGAAGAAAGTATTTTGTATTTCAAATACAAAGTAAGAGTATTTCGGAACCTCTGCATAGCCTCAGTTGTCAGATTCATCATCCTAGTTGAGTTCATGTACGGCAAATCTACTTCCGTTCTAGTACTTTGATCAACGGGTTTAGCACAACAGCCCTCACAGCATTTCAAATTCTTTGCTTCCTCCGAATCCCAGCCAATTCCAAACATGATCCCTTGCTCCAACTCAGAGAGCTCTGAAACTTTCCCTGGAAAGCATTCACAAAGAAGGGAAGACTTCTGGATGCGATGTTGCAGTACCATTTGTTCATCATATTCTTCCCCATTTCCAACATTACTTCCAAGAGTTCCAATCCGTTCCCAGAAGCTGCTAAAATGCATGAATTCTTTTTCTTCGCCAATCCTGCCAAATCCTTCCTTGTACGTCTCTTCGATCAGAAGTCGGAGACTGCAATCACTGTAAAATCCGAGATGGCCCAAAAGCATGTTGAGAATGGTGGGAGTGTTCTCGAGGATATTTAATCCTCCTATGAGTGGCTTCTTTTCACCAATCGCTGAGAGACGTAAGCACACCTCCAGGGCAAACTGATGCTCATTAGGTAACGGACTTTGAAGGGATAACATGATATTTTCGTACATCGGCTGCTGGGTTTCAAGAATACCTTCATTATTTGAATCAAATGGGGTTCGATGATCTTCCTCTTTCAATCCTGTACCTGAGACGCTTGATGATGGTGGTGTTTTTGGACTTCCAAAATTGACAAGCATGACAGTTGGACCGGTCTTGTCTCGGGCAGAAACCTGCCGGTTTACGCATTCTGAAGAGATTGTTACATTTTTGTAGGTGATTTGTGAAGATGAGCTGGAAGGAATTGGAGAGTACTCGTTTCCAGTTAGGACTCCACCAGTTGGTAGGCCATGTAGTCGCGTCTTCTCGTTGTTACGTTGACCTTTGGCTGATTTTCTCGTATTCTTCTTCATCTCCTCGAGACGCCCTAAATGTTTCTTTCCTTTCGCATTTACACCCGAATGCAACGGCTTCGCCTCCACCTCCACCTTGTGAATTGAATTCCCTGTTTCTCCAGCTGCAGATGGTGATGATGATGAAGATCTAGTTGGAAACATTGCACCGTTGATTGCTTCTTGACAAGTTACTAAACAAAATTAAAACAAACCACACAAATAAAAACCTGCTACACAACTACATTGACATCACATCACATTTAACTGTCCAGTTTAAAATAAAATAAAATATTTTAATGTTATTACCTCTTCCTTCTAATAGTCAGCTAGTAGCTAGCGGTACTTCCTTGATATTAGAGTAGCGATAATGTTCCAAAGATCTGATTGAACAGTGGTCAGCTCGTCAGCTGAATGCGATCGGGGTTTGGAGAAACACTAAAACCTAAACTGATAACTGCTGACTGACAACTGAAGTGAATTAAATTACTGACTCAAGCACTCGCTCTGTCTTCTGTATAAACTATATGATCCAATAATTAACTATTAAAGCGTTGATTCAAATAATTAAAGTCTCTAGATTCTAGATTTTAAGCAAGTACAATTCAGCAAGTTTCCGAAAAAACATCACAAATGGGAAGTGTGCCAGGTGCCGCTTTTTATAAAAATTTCTGCCGAACGACGGCATAATTTTTCGCTTTCTGCTGATCTTAAGTCAATGTCTTTGGGAGTCGCAAATCATGGCGAAATTATTATAATAATTATGATTAAAACGGGAAATAATTTCTACTATTAATATTTTATTTTTGTAGCTGTAGATTAGGGTACAAAATTGTTTTAAAAATTACAATTTATTAAATAGGTAATATTACTGTACTGCTTTACACTGACTATCAAGTAGCCCCAAATTCTTATTTATAAAACGGGATAAAGTAGGAAATAACTTTTCTTTCATGAATTAACATAATCATCTTAAATTGTTATCCTTTTGGCCAGGTATACATCTTTGGGGACGCCTTTGAGTAATGATAATCGTAGAGCTGCGCTCTCAGGAACTTTTCCTTGTCCACTGGCTCCGGATAAGTGGTTGCCTCCCCATTCTGGTAGCCCGCCTCCATGATCTTCTTCGCGATGATGACACTCACCTCTGGAATGTTCTTCAGTGGGGGGTATAGTCTACCCGTCTCCAAATCTGACTCACTTACAATTCCAGCTAGTGCCTCTGCCGACATCAAGAAGAGGTCTTCGCTGATATGTCGGATTCCAGCAGCCACAACTCCAAGGGCGACACCAGGAAATATATATGCATTGTTTCCTTGTCCAGGTGTAAACTTTTTGCCTTTGTATTCCACCGGGGGGAAGGGGGAGCCACTTGCGAAAATTGCTTTACCATCAGTATATTCATAAGCTTCTGCTGCAGTACATTCCGCCTTTGATGTGGGGTTACTCAATGCGAAGACAATGGGGCGGTCATTAAGCTCCGCCATTTTCTGGAGGACCTTCTTGTCAAACGCACCCTTTTGGGCTGCAGCTCCAACAATCGCTGTAGGTTTGACGGTGGACACTATCTCGCCAAAGTCGGTAAGATTGGGAAGGTCCTTTGAAGAAAACATCAACTTGTGACCGGTCAACGAACTGGCACGTGACTTGACAAGGAGACCTTTGGAGTCACACAGGAAGATTCGTTCAGTGGCTTCATCTACAGTGATCTCATCATTTTTTACCATCGCTTGAGTAAGCAACATTGCAATGCCAAGAGCTGCTTCCCCTGCTCCAAGAAAGAGGATTTTGTGATCCTTCAGATTATTCTTGGTAATTCTGAGTGACGCCAGAATGCCAGACACAGCGACAGCTGCAGTCCCTTGAATGTCATCATTGAAGGTGCAGTATCTATCCCTGTACTTGGCCAGAAGTCTGAAGGCATTGTGGTTCGCAAAGTCTTCAAATTGAATGAGCGTATTTTGACCCCATCTGCGGACCACTGCTTCCATAAACTCCTCGATAAACTCGTCATACTCCGCTCCAGTCACTCGCTTGTGTCGCAGTCCAATGTAGTATGGATCATCTAAAAGTGACTGGGTATTGGTTCCCACATCCAAACAGATAGGTAGACATTGATAAGGCTTGATCCCACCGAGGGCTGTGTACAGCGCCAACTTCCCAACTGGGATACCCATTCCATTAGTCCCCAAATCTCCGAGACCCAGGATCCGCTCGCCGTCTGTGACCACAATGAAGCGGACATCAGGTTCCGGCCAGTTTCGAAGCACTTGGTACACGTTGCCCTTATCATGAATGGCAATGAAGAGACCTCTCGGGCGACGAAAAATCAATCCAAACTTTTGACAAGCGAGACCCACCGTTGGAGTGTAAACGTAAGGCATCATCTGCTCCACATTTTCACCGAGTACTCGATAGAAAAGCCGCTCGTTTCTGTCCTGAAGAGCGGATAAAAATATGTATCGGTGGAGGTCATTATCGTAGCCCTCAATGTTAGTCTTGCAATGGTCCACTTGCTCCTCCTGTGTTTTAAAACGGGGAGGAATCAATCCGTGGATTCCTAGTGCCATTCTTTCTTCCAGACTGAAACCCATTCCTTTGTTTAATTTGGGGTCGCGTATTTGTTCTAGACCAGAGATCAGACAGGGGCATGTGTTATCTCCAGTGACTTCATGGTAGCTCCGTTGACCAATTCTGTCTCGGTGAGGGTCCATCATGAATACACTGTCGGGGGCACCACTATTGCTGTTGTACAAGAACTCCTGCTCATCGTCAAATGACGCGGAGGAATCCTTCCCACCTGAACAACAACAACATGAGGAACCCTTTCCACCTGAACAACGACACGAGGAATCGCCAAAGAAGAGAATGTAAATCAGGACACCGATAAGGAGTACAAATACGATAACAAAGAGCCAAAACCAAATGTCTGCGACGGCAGGAGCGCTTACAGGAACTGAGCTCTGCATTTTGATTCCCTTGAAATTGACCGATGATCAACAAGTCCTGATGGTTTCGCGACTTTCACATTGATTTGATCAGTATAAAGAAAACTGAAAAATCAGCATCCACAAAAAAATCAAAACAAAAATTTTCGATAAAGTTAGGATATATGTGCTCATGGCACCGCCCGGAAAGGGTTCAATAGAGGGGTTTGGGGGCGTTCACTTTACTTTCTAATAATTTGTATGATTGAGGAACGAAATGATAGAATTCCTCGGGGAATCAAGTTTAGTGATATGATATCATATCATAATGCCCAACATCTCCAATAAATATAATTCTTTTGCAGTCGGTCCGGATGGAAGCTGAAAACTTGTCGATAATCGACGAAAAGAGTTTCTTGCAGCAAAGATTTGCATCCAAATTTATATGAAATAAATATGTTTAATTGATTGATTTAAGTTTTTTATGTTATTTATTGCTAAATTCCGTAAAGTCTCACATTACCCAGTCTTATTTAGGTTTGTAATTAATATGCATGTGTTGAATACACGTTTTGCAATTTCTCATTCTTCTTCGCTCAGATTTAAATGCTAACTACTTCATTAGTACCTTTCACAGAGAACGAACCACCCTCCAACCTTTTCCAGTAACCGTTTAATATCTCATTACCACCATAGCCCACCTCGTTCTTCTCAAATGTATCAAACGCTTGGTGAAGGTAAACTTTCTGATGACTCGTCAGTGACCAGCGTTCCACTTCATCCCAATAACGCTTAATTTTTAACGGATTATTGACGAAGTATAATTGTTTCTCGTACGAATAATGACTCGGGTGAATACCAGTGAACAAGATGATTTCCAGAGATGGTGCAAACCTAGAAAAACTTGATTTAATGAGTTCAAAACTGACTTTCACCTTTTCAAAACTGTACTCATTTGAAGTTTCCAAAGCTGAAATTGCAGATGGATACATTTCACACATGACGTAGTCGGTAAGAGAAACCAAATTGAGCAAAAATCTTTTCCCTTCATTGGAGTCATTTGAGTCGAGAATTTGATCACAAAAGCTTACCACAATGCCTAATTTTAAGTTTTGTGAATGAGCTTGGGATAAATATTGACGAAGTAGAAGCGCAGCATAGTAAGCAGTGTTTGGGGTGATTCCGACGAAATATGAATCGTTCGGGTCTTGGAGGAAGAAAGTGATGCTGGAAACGGTTTTGGAATAGATCCCATTTGCCTTTTGAGCAGAATAAAATGCTGCATCGATATCTGGAAATCTTCCAGAGGAAAATGAGCTTGCAAGTATGTAGGCACCTTGAGATACGGTCAAGATTGATGAATTCCATCCCAAATTTAATTGAGCTGCTGTTGACGCTATTTTGGAGGTGGAGGTGGCTTCGTAAGGTCCAAAGAAGAATGGGTCTATGGGGAGAAATGAGAAATAAAAGTATTGATCCAAAATTTATGGTTTAAAGAAGTTTTTCATGTCCTACTTGCATAATAGCCCATTTCAAAGGTCATGATTGAATGGTATTTGGTTTGGATGACCGTTAGCATTTTCTCGATATCTTCTTGAGTGTAACCGTTCATACGAAATGCGTCATTTCGAACATATGGAGAAAATGCTACTCCAAAGTTTTCTGGTTGAGGATGTTCTGTAGAAATTTCAACAGGATTTCTGGTGACAGGCTGTAATGTAGGGGGTGCTGCAGTCACGGGTTTGTAGGCGTTCGTATTAGGCGTTGTGGGAGGAGTAGTAATCTGGTTATTTGCAATTGCACTACTCGTAGTAGTATTTTTTCCTGCGTTTACTAATCCATGAAGAATCGACTCAATATTATTTGCAGAGTTAACTACTGAATGGTTGTAATTGGAATTTATCACAATCACTTGAAGATTATCCACACACCAACCATTCTTGGCGGTGATGAGGATCAAAGTGCAAATTATAATGGGATAACGGCACGGGGTAAATGAAGGCGATGACATTTTGACAGTTTCTTGCGATGACACCTGAAGAGATTTCAAGAAACAAGAAGTTACGTCAAGCTTCCAGTTTACATCAATCCTAAATAAACTCCAAGAAATGAGCATGTAAAGTAAATTGTAATAGGTTTACATGAATGAAATGCACCATTTTATTTAATTTTGGATAAAACAGTTACAAGTTGCATTGCATCATAATGATTGTCGCTGTAACTTTTAATTTTAACTATACATTGGTCAGCGTATACCTCATTACTCAGAAGATATGAATAACTCCTTAATTATTGGACAATCTTCAAGTGTTAGATTACTAACGAGGTTTTAATGAGGACTCGTCCAGTTCAGTCACTAACTGCAACAAAGAAGCTTTTTGTAGGTAGAAGCAGTTAAAAATCTATTCTATTAAATAATACCAAGCTACTTGATCCTGTCTTATAGTAATATACCTATGTGCAAACATAAATTACTTTTAAAGTCTAAATTTCTTAGTGAATTTCCCTAATTCGGTGGTGAATAGCTCAACAGTTTGTCTCAAAGTAAAATTCAGTCTATAAATATGTCATATTCTGTGATACTAATAATTTTCACAACCGTTCTTACTTGTTTCTCGCTTCCGAAAAGCAAAGAGATAGAAACGGACGTTCCAAAGTATGCGGAAAATATACGAATTAAATTGACCGAGGTAGTTCACACTAGTAATGGAACAATAATTACAGTTGTGAGAGACATGGTTGCTATGGAAACCAACAAAACTGTCAATGTAAATCCTGCGCCCCACGCTATTTCAAAAACTTATCAAATCAGCACAAATAATGAAAGCAGTTTACCAGCGAATAGTAGGCCTGCTCCCTTGAGCCATTTTAAGGAGAATAGTGAGAACTCATATGCTAATCGACCACTTCCGCTGTCTACAATCATCCACTTAAGTAAATCATCCTCGACAAACTCCCATTCCAAAGATGACTTGAATGCCATTTTTAGACAGATCATTACAAAAGGAGGATACCGTTATGTCTCAACTTCAGATACTGAGCTGATTCCAAAACTTGCTGCTGGAATTAACACCGCAGCAATGTCTCAACTGCTTACAGTTTTCCAGGAAGCCGCAGTTTTAAACATTCCGGAACAGCCAGAGCTGGAGTCAGCCATTCAGAGTGCATGGGTCGCTAACGAAATATATGAAGGAACCGTTTCTCGCTTTATAGTTGGTGTTTTGGGTGTCGAGAGGAGTGTGAGCTTCATAACTGACGATAAGTCAGGTAACCTTGTAATTAGCGAAATCAAAAGTAAAGTACTTCCAAGATTAAGTGGAATGAAGATTGGTGCGATGGTAGGAATTTGTGGCGAAATTCTGGGACATGGAGCGGAACATGAAATGCTGCTGAAACTGATGAAAACATTGGACTTCATCGTGTGTGGGATTTATTCCTCATCAAAATCTTCCTCTTGGTCTGCTAATGATTACGTAAATGAAGTCACTACAAAATTCTCAACATATATGGACGGATTTTCCAAAATTGCTCCAAAATATGAAATAATATTGAACACAGCTTGGACCGTTCAAGGGGAAGACTATCATTCGCGTGTTTCAGAAAATCAATACAGAGCTGGGGTTAGAAAGTGGGCAGTGGAGAAGAGGGTGAACGTTATTCTAGATCAAGCATTTGGGGACGACAGTAATGACTTGTTTGCTTATCAAAATCGTAAACTGGAATAAAATTGTTCTGTACAAGAAAATTACTCGTTTTTTAACAATATATGCGATTTCAAACAATAAAAATGCATTTTTTTCAAGATTTGATCTCTTTTTTATTGCAGCCATGATTCTTTGGTAGTTCTTTGCCTTCTCTTAGACAGATACTCAATTAGTAGTCAATCAATCAATAGTATTTATAATTATTTGCGGTTATAATTCAACTTTCACATTTGCTGCTGCTTCATCTGATGATTTTGGTGTTGGGCTGAGTGCTAATACTGCTGGAGTAAAATATTGAGTCCACAAGTCATCCCAGAATTGCATGCGGTCTTTGAAAGATTGGTCGATATCATAAGACACCGGGTTTTCTTGGATTCTAAACCATGCCAGAGGATATACTCCATCTAACTGCTTCTTGGATAAGGCCTTCCATTTTTTGAAGGTTGCATTTCCCCACGTGTGTTTAGGCTCACTGGCAAATTAAAATCAGTACCGTTTAAGCAAACTGGGTTTTGCACATGCATTATTAAATGTATTCCCCAAATTACCCATGAATTGCGAAAGATGTCCATAACCGAACGAAATTTTTGGAAAACTCTTCATCAGGCGTGTCCGGCTTGATAGCAGCTTCTGTGCCAGGAAACACCTCAGAGAGATCAAAGAGATGTAAAAGCTCATCCGCATGACCAACCACTGAAATAAAAATTCGCCAAAAGATTATGAAACCGCTACGACTTTAAGATACTTATTCTCAATAATTAGTTGGCAAAAATGAAACATACATTCTGCTTCTTCTCCCTTAAAGCCGAACAGTTTTGAAGTCAGTGAGAATGGTCCTTTATAAGCATACTGATAGAAGTACACTGGTGGCCTTTTCCCTCTTGAAGCCGTTTCCAATGCTGCTTTGTACACTCCGAAAAATATCATTTCATCACCAAACATATTTCTCAGCGCTACTCTAGTCTCTTCCGATATTTGTTTATCCCCAAAGTAGAACTGCTTTATCTTCTCAGACACTTGATCTTGCTCTTCTTTCGAAATGTACTTCCGATAGTCAAAACAGGATGACGCTACTTTCTTCCAGTCAGCATTCATTTCATCAAGGAGTCCTGGGACGGTTAACACCAAGCCGGCAAACATTACAGCGTTTTCATCCTCTGTTACACCAACCATCCAAGGTATATCCGGTAATATGCTATCCTTTCTGCTCAAAATGGAAATTGGTGACTCGGATAAGAAGGGTGTGAGATTTGAAATGGGATCGCTTGGTTCTGTGGTGGGGCCAAAGTAGAATTGTCTCAGGTTTGCGGGCCAACTCTGAAAAATGTCAAATTCAGTCATTTAAAGTCCAACAGTGAGTTGATAGTTTAAAATGTCTAGTTTTAAAAATGTCATTCAACCTGTTTGAAGGAAAATTGTGCTTTATTAAGTTCTTCAGTAGTCAATCCCTTGAAGCAAGCCAAAATTTCTTCTGAAGTGATCCCTGAAGGCTCTGGAGCCGCCGTCTGGCAGTTTAGATGTGTCGCCAAATCTACCGCTGCTTCCTTAGGATTTGGAGTGTATGCCCATTGATTCAATGAACTTCCACTTTGGGAGATTGCCCTATGAATCAGTCCCTTTGTCGCCGGGCTCAAAAGAAGATAATGAACTGCAGCTCCTCCAGCACTCTCGCCGAAAACAGTGACAGAAGTTGGATCTCCACCAAACGCCTTAATATTCTCTTGAACCCACTGCAGTGCTACGACCATATCTTTCAGGCCATTATTTCCTGGAATAACATTGTCCGCCATACTCAAAAACCCAAATATTCCAAGACGGTAATTAATTGTGATTAGAATCACATCTTCGTCCATGATGAATTGTGGTCCATATCCTGAGCCTGCGCTGACAATGAACGCTCCCCCATGTAGCCATACCATTACTGGATAGCCCCTTTTACCATTTCCGGTATTATTCATGGGCACGTACACATTTAAGCTGAGACAATTCTCATCTCCAAGTGATTGCCCTCCAGTATCGTCGAATGCCATTTGGGGGCAAATTGGGCCAGGTTTGGTAGCACTTAACACACCTTCCCATGATGGAGTAGTTATTGGTTGTGGCTCTTGAAATCTCTCTGGAACGGTTGCATAGGGAATCCCAACAAATGCACTGTATGGGCGTCCATCCCTCGAAAACTTGACAGCACCAGAGACAAGTCCTCCATTGGCAAGTTGAGCATGAGGTGCACCTTTCTTAAAGTGCACGTGACCGGCAACAAGCAGTGATTGCTGTTGCCATGCAATCGCTACAAGAACAAAAGTTATTAAAATTGGTCGGTTGGACATGATAGACATTTGGTGCTAATGTTTCATTCTCAAGAATGAATTCTATTCTGAACTCGGACCACTGCTTTTACCATCAGTAATCACAACAAAACTGACAGTCAATCTATTTAGTGAGGTGGTATGCATATCTCACTACTGTCTTTGTTAAGTACATAACATAACATGCTACATTGAAACAACGGGAAAAACTCTCATTCTCACATACTCACTCGCTTGCACCAAGGCTAAATTTTTCAAGGTCACGATGACGCGATGACCGCTGCTGACTGCTAAATAAAGTAGAGACAAACAAAAAATTGCATGAAGAATTTGAGCAATCAGTCGGATTTCCATTAATATGACGAAAGAAAATTACTGTAAATATGTACTAAAATTTACTTGTACACCCAGCAGAACAATTTCATTTCAACTTACACACACGTAAAGTCCCCCTCAAATAGTCTGGATCTTTTTGTGGCACAAACTTTTTGTCTCCGATTTTGATGAAACTTTGCAGAATTGTATATTTTGATACGTAGAATTCATTGGTGAAAGAATTAGCCGTTTTTAGCGATTTTAGCGCCATCTGGAGGCCAAAAATGGCGGGAAAA
>JAQIXX010004771.1:0-15415 GCA_034700605.1 Willowsia nigromaculata
CGCACGAAAAACTCGATGACCTAACTTCGTAAAAATGAAAGGTACACGGTACAGAATACATATATTATGTAGGTATCCTACTCCTGCAGCAACTGTGTTAGCACGACCGTGGCCAACAATACTGGAGAATCACACTCACATGATGCAGCAAGATTTACAGGTATTCTTATTGAAAAGCTTTCTTTTGCCTTTTTCATTGATCTTGTTCAAATAACGACTGAACTCATCCGTTTACATATTATTCTATGAACTGAAGGGAAAGTAACTTGCATATGTCTGGTAAATGAAAGGCCAGGAAGATGAACCTCATTGTGCTGAGCGTGTGAAGTCTCTAGAGTCTTATGAAAATGTCTATATGTAATTCTGTAATTCACCATAATATGTTATTTTGACCCTTGTTGTCTCCAGTTCAAAATTAAATAAAATATAGGTTTATGTACTCCACGCAATAAGAGATTTTTTGAAGTGGAATCTAAAATGTCACTTAAAAGTACACGGTTCACCTCTATTATCCAGATATGCTGATGTTAAATTTTAATTCAAGAAATTTATTACATGAGCTTAAAGAATGGGAAAAGTTGACAACCGAAGGAAGTACATTACTAGAATAAGAATCAACCTGCTTGATCAATATGTCGCTAAATTTTTAGCAGTCTTCAAATAATGGTAATATGTAGTCAATGTGCATGGCTAATCTTTCAATCAATTGGATCAATTATTATCACCCATTTATGATGCCATACTTGTATTATATATTGTAATGCTATATGGGACAAATTTTATTGTCGGACGTTTACTCCAGCTGGTGAGACACAAACTAGACTTTGTTCAATAATTTTTTATGAGTCATGTCCATCGTATTTTGAACATCTAGTGGGTACTGAGTTTTAAATTATTCAATCTGAGATTATAAATTTTAACAGAACAGTGATTCTAAGTTATAACTTGAAAGTAAAGAGAATATGGCAGACGCTTGTCAGGAGAACCTAACATGGTTAGAGGGAGACCATTATATCGATTACACGGAACGTGCGAAGTCTCAAATGTCTCAACTCTTGACGACTTAAACCTGTTAAGGCCACGTAAATGTAATTATTAGGTTGTAACAAATACAAAAGAGCTAATATTTCATAACTATTTACATCCTACCAACAACCAACTAGTGGAAATACCAAAATGTACTCAATTTTTTTGAAATTTGCTCTTGGAATGTACTGCAGGGTTAAGTGAGCATAATTCATGCAAAAAATCACATCGCATAAATCAAAAGTTACTTTTCTTCGCACATAACAATAAACGTGGTTTATAAAAAATCTCTTCCAATTCTAAGAATTTGCATAATGTTAACATTTGTGTTATTTACATTTTCGTTTACAACAGAGTTTTTTCTACAACATGGTTTTAATTGCTCATTCCTATATATGTAAGTGTTACGTTTGTAAGTGGAATGAGTATATTTAAACTGATTTTATTCCTAATAGTGAATGTAAGCAATTAAAGTACGTATCAAGTTTCCTTTTTCCACTAAAGTGCATTTTTGAAAGTATCAAAATGGTTCATTTACAATCCTGGTGGCGAGAACGAGAAAGCGTAAGTTGCCCTCAACATGTTTTTTGGGTCGACCCAGGTTTGTATTTTAAATCTTGTTAAAATTAAACAAATTATTTTGTTTGCGTTTTTAACATTCACAGAGAACAACACGAAGAAATTCATCATTTATTTAGGGTGTTTTATGAATCAATGTTACTTCAGATATTACAATAAACCGGGCAATTTAAATAATGACAGTAGCCAACAACAAAAAAACCCACCAAGCAGTAATTTGGCAAAGTAGAAGCAGATAAAAAAGTTTAATTTAGCACAACTGACTAAATTCATCAATTCAATATTTGAAACGTGCTGAATAATTTATTGCATGCAAATTTGAGAGATGTTTTATAAAATATTTCTCAAATTTTGAATATGATTTTTAAAGAAAATTGTTTCATTTTTTCACATATTACTTTTATTAGTCTAATTTTCATTCAAACATTAAAGTTCAGATATAAAAGAGCACTAATTTAAAAATGATCATTACTGTGAGTAGATGAGATCTGCATAAATTTTTCAAATGGTAAAATTCCACTTTATTTGTGTTCCATGATATTTTAACTACAATAATTACATATAAATACAAAGTGTAAAACAGCTTGATGTTAATTCAAGATCTTTGATTTCTTGATCACCTACTCTGTGTATGTAAAAGTATCAGAAATCTGTTCCGAATGAGGTGTTGATTCTTTTTTAACAAGTCATTTATTGTGAGCATTACGATTTTGACTTTCAAAACATCCTACAACTGTTACTAACTTATTATTAATAATTTCAAGTGTAAATTTTGTGAAACAATTTAATTTACAAGCTGTGTTGCTAGTTTAGTTGACAAAGAAAGTTGTGTTACAATTTTTTTTACAGTCTTACTTTTAACAGAGACTATATATTGACCTTAAGAAATTACTAACTGTAATTTTAAGAGCTACTTTTTAAAAAGTTATCGATGAATTACAGCACTAACAATTAAATTAATGTAGCAAGCATAATTTCTGGAATGGTAACATCCCAGATAAATGGTAAAATTACTAAGGACTACTTACTGCAAGATATGTGGTGTGTTTTTTTAAATAAAACTAACAAGAGTAACTGCAAAAGCATGTGACATATTTAAGCTTATAGACTAATCTAAAATTGTAAGAAATCTGTTAGTAATATATCCCTACCAGAAAATGTGAGATTTTGTGCATTGCAATAAACATTTTAATCATAATTACAAGTTCAGAAAAGTCTAGCTAAATGTTTTCCTCACATTAAAAAACTGCTATATTTTTTAATTGAGTTTGTACAATGTTGAGATATCAGTATCTACAGTGCTGTTTTAGTATCACATGTACACAATTTCTAAATATTATAAAACTACAAAAGTAGAATTGCAAATTTGATTGACACATAACTGTATACAGGTATAGTTGAATGTGCAGTTATTGTTAAGTAATTATTATTGTGTTGTTTTCATAAAAGAAATTCATTTCCCACGTGAAAGCATTTTTACACAGATTTTATATCTTTTGATGCTTCCAGAATAGGCAGTTGGAGACTTTTGAAACTGTAGAGATCCTTTAGTCTCGTTCAAAGTATCAATTAAGTCAAAAACTAAATAAACAATATAATCTTTGTATTGTTGGAAATTTTTAAACATTTAATAGGGTGGTTTTTTAAAATTAGTTTAACGAAATCAAGTTTCGATTTCATTTTCAATAAATGTTTGTAATCACTTACATACAGTTGAGCTGACTCTTCCAACTTTAGTAGAAGTGGGTTTAGTTGGATGTGTTTTCAGAAGGAGATCCCTGCAATCAGCAATCTGCAACCGTCCGTGGTCTCCTTTTGTTTTTATAAGACGCAGATTCCCCCATAGAGCAGGTGAAATATCTAAAAAAAAAAAACAAATAAATCCACTATAAAACCTTTTCATGCATTGGAAGCTTACGGAAATTTCTAATGAATTCCAAACCAGAAAAATTTACAAAACATTTTATTTATCACCAACGTTTTCCAAAATCACTTTTTTGATTCTGAATCCGCTGGTATAAAAGACTAGCTGAAACTCCTATAAGCATTGCGCAAACAAAGGCGCGTTGGAAAAAAATTAAAGACATTGTGCCATGCAGACTTGAAAAGAAATTTTAATGCTGGAAAAATGTCTTCCAAAGCCCAAAACAAAAATGTGGTACATTGCTGACATGTCCAGTATTTTTATACTCTTTGATTCAATTCTACTTCAGTGATTGTACCAAAGGTGAATTTGTTTTTATGGTGAAATATCCTACTGCATGATACACGTCTGCATTATCTATGTATTATTTCTGCAGACCACAACAAAATGCCAACCGACAAACAGCATATTACCGTTCATGCATTTATATACGCAATCCATGAAAATGACCACCTAAATTTTTTTTAAGCCATTGCCTATCCAATGTTAAACTAGTGTCACCATTTCTTTTCTGAGAGGTATGCTTTCAAACGTTCCTGAAAATGCAAAATAAGGGAGTGTACTATATGACTCCTAGTTGTTGTTTTCTAGAACAAGAGGCGTTCTTTACCTGTAGCTTCGTGAACACAGGTTTTACCATTAAAACTACGCTTATTTAGTACGGCTATGAGCCAGTCTTGAACTTATCCATCGATCATTCGATTTTGTGGTGTTTTTTAAGGAAATTCTGGAGCAGTAAGGTAAAACCAAAGCCGATAGCTGGAATGATTTTCAGATGTCGATACATATCATGAAGAAACAAAAACAGTGTTCTATTTCATTTGAAATGTAATTATTCCAAGCTTTCCAACTATTAAAAAACACATTTGCAGACAAAAGCCGCGCAAAAAAATAGCAAACCAAACACATGTCTATTCAAACGTATAAATATTTAAAACGTTAGTTTTGATGTTAAATTCTATCATAAGGCACCAAACCCAATGGCAAGCACCTTAAGGAATGCTAAAAATTATTTTCATGTCAATATACAAATGTTATTGCACTTCCAATAGTCTTTTTATTCATTCTCATAATTTGCTTTCAAATGAAAGCCAAAAATACATATAAACTATTTCATTCTCGAGGAGATTCATGCATTTAATTTTATATGGTAACAACATGAAACAACCCTATCCTGAAACTATAAGCTAATGGTTCGGTTTTTAACCAATTTGCAAAGATTATCATATAAGCTTTTAAAACAAAAAACACGTATAAAAATACTTTCCTCATATATAAAATAGTTGCATATGTAACACTTCACTCCAACTAATAAATATGTTTAAAAGGAATGCCCTGCAAATATTCCGCTCGTCGTATTCAATGGGTTAAGCGAACGTTAAAAATTAACGTGAGCATTTTGCTAGAGAACACCTTTCCAAATTAAATACGTACTAAGTCAAAATTACGAATGGAGGCTTATACTACGTGATTATACAAACTTTTGTGAAAAAACCATTTTAGTGTATCCAATGTCGTGTAGTTTCCAATTTGTTGGTAAGGTGTAATATATCATGACATTATGCGAGTCTGTCATCTGTTAAGAAGTAAACTATTTTTGCTCCAGTTTTCACAGTAAGCTCATATAATTTTAAGCTGAAACTTTAGCTTCATTCACTCCTATAAACATTGAAGCAAAAACTACTGAACATAACATCAATATCCTACGGTGGATATCATGTTACACAACTTCCTGTTTTATTCTCAGGTGGCAGTTGAAGACGCTTACGGCAACGAGCATAGTGAAACTCGCTATAAAACTTTTAGATATTGCGTCTCAAAATGTTTTGATAACTCCTAGATTTATGAACTAACAACCTTTATTTTTGTAGTATTCTTTCGACTACAAACTCCAAATTATAATGGTACTATATAACTTTCTTATATTCAGATTACTTCAAAGCCCACATTCGTCATATCATTCGTGGTAGCTAAATCAAATGTTTTTAAAATTTCCTAAATTCAGAAAGTTGTTGAACATTCTATGATAGACAATTTATGTGTGTGAAGTTCCATTGGTAGTAAGCAAGCTATGATATATTGGCTTTGAAAAAACTGTTTTTAATATTAGTTTGACCATTAAAAAACCCAATCATAATTTGAGTCAAAGCTTCCGCCGCCTTAGATGATCCGAGCAACTTCCGACGAAATACTGATTCATCTAAAGTATTAAAAATGGCTGGATGTGAATTACTCATAGAAAATATGGCAGCATACAATTTCCATTTCGGTATTTAGTTACGTGCGTTTGTTTGTCCTGTTGAATATTGTCTCCCAATCAAAATAACAAAATCCGGGGTTGAGAAAGATGTAAATTGATATATGTAGCCAATGTTATGACAAAGGGCTAACGATGTTTCTAGGACATAACGAAATCATTAGGCATCGTATCAAATATATGAGAATGCATAACACATCCGTTATCAAAAGGCCAAAGGGACTAGGGTAAATTTCTTAAATACAGATCCGCAAGCACGTACTTCTTGCTTCCTTAATTTTGCATTTTTTTCAATTCATATTTATGTTTGATAAGTGTCATTTCAGCATTCATATATATCGTATGAAGTCATACTTTGTTTTGAGCTAACTTTTTGTTTATGGTTCACATATAGTATTGATTTTGAAAACAAAACTACTTATTGGTTAAATAAAATATTTTGATACGAATCCACTAATAATTAAGGAATAAAAATTCTTAATTTGTCAGGTCCGTGTGAAAACGTTAGTCACAAATCTCTCTCTGCAAAGTATTAGTATTTAGCTGAAAACTGCTCTTCACATGATAAACAAACAAGGTTATAATTTTCCTAAGGTATTAAGGAATTAAAACTTAAATCACTCAAGTAAAAAGAGAAGATCACTATTCATTTTTTACTGCTTAAAGCTCAGCTTTTCCGCAAAATCAATGTTTGTTATATGGTCTAATCATGAATATAAAGTCTGAAAGTGCGACGATTTACTTCAAAGAGATACATTTAGGTGGATCCTACAACAGAAAGGCTATTTCCTGCGGTAGATACTCATATACGTAAAACGATCACAAAAATACATATATACCTAAGACAAAAGAATATCAACAGACAATATATTCAAGTTAAAAGTTAAATTAGATGAAGGCTTAAAACTGCATTAAAACGACATTTGGCTTCAAAAAACTCCCAAATAAAAAGCTAGCTCCTATTGTCACCGCACGTTTGAACAACTTTATTAAGCCGTAGGTAAATTTTTTTATTTTCTATGTTCGAAGTACGCCTGCAACTCTTTGATTTTAAACTTATATCTAACCTGATTTTAAATATTAGTACAAAATGCAGGCGAAAAACGTACTTGTATCTTCTGATTTTTCGGATCATAAGCACTGATATTTAGGCGCTACTATTGATGACATGTACATGAAAACACATATGTACTAATTGAGGATCTGTAGACCAAAATGCTTGTTACATCACAAAAATGGTATATCAAATATTTTCTTTCATAAATATTAAAAAGTTATGTACTGGCTCTGGTTCCTCATGAAGCATTGTCCTAATTACAGCATTGTCCTGTACAAGCGTCCTCTTCTTTATTTATCCTATTTTGCCGAAAAAGATTTGTGCTTCAAGAAAATGGGAATCTGATTACAAATATCTGGCTAGTTTTGATCCAGCCTCCCATCTGCTCGCATCCCGTGAAAGCTCTCTCATACTCTCACATACTCCTTTTAACTTTCTTGCTTTGCCCCGTTTCGCAAATTTGCTTAATGCATAAAATCACAAGTGCAGTTTATGTGGCCATTTGGACTATTATTCATCGCCCACATCGTAACTTTTGAAGCACTGGCAGAGTTTGGAGTGTGTTCTACAAAGATGGCATCATCATTCCATCGTTCACTCAACGGAAAATAGAATTACCCTAGTGTAATTGAGTGGCAAAAATTTCAGCTGGCTGAGAGCTCATCAGTACCGGAAACAGCGAAGACGTGGGCTGTCTCATTTGTTGACTACTTCACTTCCGGAAAGTTTTCAGATGATGTATCTGCACTCAAATTGTTCTAAGAGATTATCATAAGTTAAAAAGATTTGCTAGGAATATTCTGTGGCGCAACGTGGGACCAATTTTACTTCTCTGCAGCCACACCGTCGGGAACTATAGTTAGAAGATACTGTTCTCATGTAATTCCAGAAGCCATGTCACACCACTCTGCCAGGTTCGATTTCTTTTATACTTTCGTTTGCATAATTGTATGATTAAAATTTCACAAAATCCTGAAAAATCTTTTATTTATTTATTTATTATTTGTGATTAAAAATGACTAGGAAACGTAATACAAGTTTGTTTACAGAACGGTATGTGGGAAGAAGGAAGGCAACCAAATTATTAGGAAGTCGTTTAAATCATTTACGAGAAAAACGGAGAGACCCGTAAAATTAAGGTTCTTCCAAGTAATAAAATTATAGCTTTAAATATTTTAATCATTAATCTCTTATACGACACATGTCAAAATACCTGGACATAATATATTATGGATACAACTTCACTCATACTCATTTTGGAGTTTTTATGGACAATTTACACAAAAAAGAAAACGTTTAGTTTTTATAGTATGCAAAGTTAATCGGATCAATGGTCTCCATGCAATGCTAGGAGAAATCTATTTCTATAGATAATCTTAGATTTGTATATACACATGTTAACGAGTATGTATTTTCACAAATTGTGACTCACATACCTGACCAGATACTACACAAAGAAAGTAATTTATAGTGTATGTTCACTCAACCGTTATTAGCGTATGCATACAAGTGTAAAATATGATCGACATGTGTATTCTTTACCTATGTATTTTTTCTAAAAGTGGTGGCCAAAGCGACTGCTTTACGTTTCACAGTTCACAATGTACATAACCTCTTGCTTTGGTGATTATGAGAAATATTGTGGCTCCCATTATATTTTTCAGTTTGACTAAAGTAAAACTCGTGTTTTTTAAACTTTTCGTGTCAAACTATTGCTCTTCAAGCTTTTTGGTTTGCTCGTTTATGAGAAGGAAACTTAATGAAAACTACAGTGGACCCCGTCAGACTAAATCTTGTACATATTGCAAATGTTTTCACCACTAAAATATTAAGATGAAATGTTTTTTCCACATTCATTATAAATCTAAATTTTTGTTCCCAATGAGTGTCTATAAAAAGTATGTAACTTTATTTTAATTCAAGTTAAAAAAATAATTTCAATGTGTCGCTACATTATATTTTTGAGTTAAAATAGCTGATAATAATTTTAAGAGGATTTTGTTAAATAGTAGCTGATCAATAGCTATGTAACTTTGACATATAATAAGTGAAATAGTTATGATATAGCGAGCATCAAAGTAAAATCTGTACAAGCTTTGATATACGTTCATGGTCCAGACATCATCCACCTAAGTTTTTAAACTATTAATTAATTTGAATATGCGTCATCATCAGACAAAATGTTTAAGGCATTTCAAGTAGATTTATACTTTGTTAACTGAAAGAACTCAGAACATTCAGACATTGCTAACGCAGACCAGGAAATTATACGTTAAGTCGTTACGGGCATTACGTTTCATATAACGTTTACTTAATAACGTTGTTATGCCTAGCACCTGTAAAGTCGGAGTGATATAATTACTGAAAATTCATTCTTACCAAGATCTGTTTACAATTACATAAAAAGTACATTATATATTATTGTAGCTACTAGCAAACATAAAATTATATTATATTTTTCTATGTTCCTCACACAAACTGCGATGTATTAACTGTTGCAATCTTTTACGGGGAAATGAACAGTAGTGATGACATATGAAGTGACATTGGTTACAAAAGCTTTGTAAAATCCCTTGAAAAGCGGTAAGTGGAAAAGCATTTTAATGAACCACAAAAGCCATGAAAAGCAAAGGCGGTGGCAAAACTCTGGGGAGTGCAAACTTCCAATGACGATGGCTTCAGTAGAAAGAGCAAAGTATTTTGCCCGAATCCTAGTATGAAGTAGTTTAGTCATCCTATGGCACAAATACCTATGATTTTACTACACAAAAGACATAGATTACTTTATATAATTTCAGATTTCAGATATTTTTTATGGTAGGTGGGAGTAGTTTTTGATACAATATTAATAAATAAAACAAACTGAGCTAAAGAAATGATAGATAGTCTACGGTACAGTTTCTTCACAAAATATGTCTTTAAGGACGTGTTTTCGTCTGCCTATTGTTCTAACACATCCGGTAAAACAAAAATAATAGGCTTTGTAAGTAGCAAAAACCCGAAAAAAGAATGAAAATTACAGGCATTCAGAAACCATCCAATACAAACGTGTTCAGACATGTGTGTTTAGAGAGCATTAGATTCTTCGCATCTGAGCACAATTTCGATATGCCATAGTGATTTCCAACAGATACGAGTATTAATGACAATCTTTTTATTCTCATAACCGCAAACAATATTCCTTGCAAACTATCATTCCGTAAGTTTGCATCTGTGGGAATATAATGCTCAAATGAGCAGACTGGTGGACCGCAACTGAACAAAATTATTATTGAAAATAGACTGGACTATGGAACCACAGTGTAATAACAAGTAGCATTTATGTTATGTATCTTTGTATGTATCTAGGCACATTAACCTTTCAACAGAAATAAGTTCTGCGAGAACGGTTTCGTTAAAAAGCATAGCTTTAAATAAACTGAAATAAGCAGAAGAAGAATGGCCGAGGAAGTGTTATACAAGAGCAAAGAATCTATTTTTACTCTACAGTGATAAAACAATCCGAACACGAGCTACAACATTTTCACTTGTCAATTAAGATGTAATGTTAAAAATGTCGAAGAATTTTTATCGCATGATATGTAAGATCCACAAATAACCGAAGCGTCTACCAGTAGGAAACTTATATCACTTGCGTAACTCCTACAAATCCTGACTATTCTATAAAATATGGTAAATATCAGAGTAAACACCGCCCTCAACTATGTAACCGTACACTTCTTAATTAAAGCTGACAAATTTTTAAATGGAACAAATGCTTCCCACATGGCTGAAGTTTCATATTTATGATAAAGTTTTAGTTTTAGACAACACCTAAATCAGTTATGATTTGTTTTTACATCGTTGACTTGGTTGTATTTGAATCTGCTTGTTTTTTTGTTCCAACTGAAGTCTCTATAGAGTAAATCATTGCATTGTATGACTATCAAATTGAAGGACATGAAGCCAAAATAAGACTTTCTCCGTCATCGAATACTTCATATTGCAACATGATTCGGCAACTTTGTTTTGGAGTTTTGCTTTTGTTAAAAACTTTGATGGTACTAAACAGTAAAGCATGCATCACTTTGGTACATGTAGATTCTAAATAATCTATTCTCAGATGACTTTCATGGCCATCATTACACCACCTGTGTGCATGAAACTTCATTAGGTAATTAAACCTTCTCTTATATCTACACATATGGTCGCTGATGTACTGTTGATGATATTGGCTAGTCTTAAATGCAATAATGCATTAAATAAAAGTTTGTCTCTATTTTATTCAATGCATTATAGTTCATATTATTCGATAAAATGAGACTGAGACCAACTCACAGGAGGTGGTGAAAGTTTCTTATATGCTAATCTACTCAATTGCTTTTAGATTTAATGTTTGCAAATTTTGTATAGTAGCTGATAAGACACTTTTCAACAAATATAAATGAATTCGTACACATAAGAATGGTGAAGTTATCCTAAAAAATGTATTGCATATATTGGAACGCATAGTGTGTAAAAGAATTTTTAGTTACTTTTATTAAGCATACTTTATTACATAAGTTTTGAAGCCGCAATAAAGTAGGTTCGGCAACTTGTGGCGGTATACAAATATCAAAAAAGAGATTGCTTAATATCACAAATTGAAACAAAATAGTAAACTCCGAAGGTTGTTCATTTACATTAAGTTTTTTCTACTGGTGGCTATGTATATTTTCTGCTTACTCTTGTGCAGACATGCAATGAAATTTATGCTTGCGTGTTACTTTTTAATGAGATATATGATACCCAGAGGCGTAATCGTAACGAACTACGGGAATTTAAAATTGTTGAATAGGCTTAATGAAGTGATTTACAAAAAAATCATGTCATATCAAGTTTAATCTGCATAGGTATTTACAAAGCCTACAAGGTTCTATTGATTAGGTCTTTGTTACCCGTAGGTCTAGATGTGACTCTCTTAATTAAAAATGTAATATATTTGTATAAAATGTCTTCCATTTCCGAAGATGTTTCATTTTTTACCAATTCGTTACTTCCTGCTACCGAAATTGAGCATAATATTTCTAATAAACACTAACATTTTCGGTTTCAGAATACATTTTGTCCCTTTATGTAACAAAATTATTTTATAGAATATACATATACCTTTACACAATATCAAATTCAATACACATACATAGTTCTATCTGATCGTAACGAATTTGAATCGATCTTTTGGGGCAGATTGCCACCAGCATGAGCTGTCCTAGACTTTTCCATGCAACTTTGGATCTTGAAGTACCGTTCAATTTCTTTTGATACAAATCATAGAAAGTAATAGGATATTTTCATTTGTTAGCAGTGATTGCCAATTAATCGACAATTGTATTCGTATGCATACAAACAAGAGCCTAATCAATTTGCACGCACTTTGTGTACATCAAACAAGGCATAAACAACATTTTTTGCAACGTAAAGTTGAAAGGCATCAAATAATTCTCGTTATGTCTAATTTCATAGCTTCAAGTAAACATGTAGGAAACGCATGAAGGAAACTCTAGATTAAATGCATATTGTGTTTAAAGATTTTAGCAGAAATGCCATTATTAACCATTTATCTTCATTTACGGAATCATAGGAAGCAATAATATGATTTGTACGGACAGCAAAGAATAACTCGTGATTAGTAGAAGAAATTGATTATTAATGCCGACATACATGCGATGTATCACCCTCTTGTGTTATATATCAAAATTATACTATAAGAAAACAAATAAGGTTGACTACAAAAAGTTGGTTTCTGGTTGCCATTTGAGTTTGTGAATTGTAATGATCAATTTAACGAGCGCAAACAGACAAATTTCATTATGTCAGATCACACATATAAAGTAGAAAAAACAAAATGTATGATGTATGCGATGAAAAAACATTTTATCAAAAATTAGGTTGCATTGTAATCTTGGTATTAAGTACATTACAGTTGCGCAAAATATTCTAAATTACAGTACTTTGAGGTTTCGGTCCCAAAAAACTAGTTATGTTACTTCATTTAATGCTATAAGTAAAAGTTGCGGATTCATAAGCCATATTTTGGTATAGATTCTGATTTTGATATACAAAGCCCGTTTTAACAGGTAGTTCCTAGAAACATGACACTGCTGCTACAAAGTGGTAATGATTGTTTCAATGCAATTAGTTATGTAAAAAGTAGTCAATATCAAAACCTTGCAAACAGTACACAAAAACCTAAATACTTAAGCGCTTAAATAGGGCTGAGTGTAGTAAACGAGTCAAGAATAAACATGCTAATGAAGATAAATCCATAAATACGACTTAGAACTACTATTCAGCAAAACTACCATTATGCATTGATATCATGATTGCAACGTTTGATTTAAATAGAAGCAACATGGTCGAAGGTGCCAGCAAATCTGATTTCATTTGTTTGTAAATTGCTGTCAATAATTCTAGATCCAAGAAACATTAGTTTCAACTATTTGTATTGAATTTACAATAATAATGCATCATATTGTGTACAACCTGTCATTTTTAACAACTATGAAATGTAAGTTTCTACATAAAATGTACATAGAACATATTTGGCCTACTTTTCTAGACTGCTATAATTTCTTATGAACATGGTTGTCTTGCTTGCATATATTATGATAATATTTGAACGATTTTAGTCATGTCAATAACGACAACATTGTTGAATGGTTTAATGGATCAAATGAAGTAAAGTGTGTCAACAGAATTGTTTGATCCAAATTGTGTCTGTGGAATACGGAAATCAGACCACAGTATTTTATCCCTGAGTATGTGATTTGTAATTTTTAGTCTGAATTTATGTCGTTAAGGAAGAACTTCGTAATAATACACTGCGCGCTAGCTTTCCGGGGATATCAGATGACGGAAAGCTAATGCGTAATTGAGACACTCGATCAACATTTGTTTAACTTTGGCACACATTGCGAAATGTTCCTTGAATTTCCTAAATGCAATGATTTCCTGACTTCTTATTTTGCAGATTTTGTTTTTGCATTTCATGTTGGTTTGCACATCAAACCTACAAGGAAAATTTCCATTAGTGGCAACCCTAAATTAGAAGATATTATCATTCTCACAATACAAAGAAATTCTCAAATTGCAGCTTTGTAAAATATGATGCTACAGAAATTGATTTGAAGTGTTTAAATAGGTGTATGACCCTTACTTCCCTAACAAATCTGCTTTTTGATGATACCATTGATGCTGTTTCCTAGTAAGTACAGGGAGTGTTAAACAAAATCATAATATTCTGCTAATATTTGAATCGTCCGCATACCTAATACTTAACTGTTATTTGTACTGTGTTTGGAAGCCTAAAGATTAGGGAAGCAGTTCCCTTTTTGAATCTGTATGCTCATCTCTCATTGGCCATAGGTGGCAATAAGCCACTCCCACTTGTTTGCCCCGTGGAAAGCAATGTTGTTTCTTCGCGGAAGATTCAAATATGGAACTGCCTCCCTAATCTTTAGGCTTCCAAAAACAGTACTCTGAAACCTTCTCCAGACTCGTAAGAGCTGAAGCTAAATTTGAAAACTGGAAGCACATTTTCGGTTCAGATTACCCCAGTCTGTAAAGAAAACTAAAATTTAAATTCAAAAATTCAATTTGCATATTGAATTCCGAATTTAAATGATGGGCTTGGTTCTAGTACGTCAATCTTTCATAGAAGTTTTCTCAAATTTTTCTAGGTCCATACTTTCTAGAAATGCATTTTCGCAACATTACATCAGAATGTTTCAATACTGTCAACTGTTGCTATTTGAACTTTTACTTGTATGAATCACTCTCTTTGTTTAAGCGCCAGGTGCAAGGTTTAAACAACTATAAGATAACTATCCATGTGCCACACCAGTAATCCAAAAAGTATGACTACTTTAAGTAAATGGCGTCTACTTAAGGCACAAAGAGAACAGTATACTATATTCTTGACAAATGATATTAAATATGATGTTTTTTGGAATAAAATAGTACAAGAAACAAAGCAAAATAAATCGTTTTAAGAAGAAATGAATGTACACGCATTGCGATTGACACATTTTAATAATGCGCTTTATGTCGGTTGCGTTTTTGTGGAAAGTTTCTGATACGTTCAAAGGCTTTGTATAAGAAAATTATTCATAAGCTATGTTTTTACTTTTAATAAGTCACAGACATCTGGTACAGCATGTGATGAGATAACGTCCTTCAGAAACGTCAAGCTCAAAGTATCGGTTGAATTTTTAGTTAGAAATAAAACCCTGGTAAACTTTCAAAATAGCACGATAGGGTGAGGTCAAAGGGTTAAGTGGCAATTTTCATTGATTTGCTCATGTCGAAAATTCCATAGTCAGATGTGCCTAGCAAGCGGATGTCTGTACATAATTGACATTTCTGTTCCAAACTCAAAGAAGAAAGCTTAAAAGCTGAATTTTGTGCCCCCCTTGGTGGTCATAGACAAAAACTAAAAAAATATGTCAAATTCATCATCCACGGGTCAAATTATCCCTCTGACAACTGAGCTTCATCTCATAACTCACAATTTTAGACCTAAAAGCTTAATTTAGTGTGCCCCGTGGTGGTCTTG
>JAQIXX010004772.1:0-15414 GCA_034700605.1 Willowsia nigromaculata
AGTTGGAAATCGTTTCAAACGAAGTGTGTAAAATGTATTCGTTTTTAAATCCGTTTCGGAAATATTGTCTCGAGGAACTTCTGAGCAAAGTAGGTTATGATCAATTATATCAACAGTGTAAACTGTTGAAATAAAGATTGTTAGGAAGGTAATGCAGAAGTGTAGCTTTATTTGCATGGTGAGATGAGGTCCAGAAAAAAATGTTGTACTGTGAGGATGAATTGACTCTCAGAATCTGAATGAACTTTAGATTGGCAGCTATAGCTGCTTTATGTAGCTTGAAAGATTTTTGTCGGCTCAACATGATAGGTATTGGTTATTGGCTTTTTCATATTCATAAATCATGAAGCTAGCATAATCTGTGACGCATTTCTTTATCTTTTAGATATGCAAGAAAATGTTGTTTCTTACGAAGAAACAGCAAAAAACTATCGTCACATTCATTCCTGGTAATGTATCGTAATGAGTTCTGTTTGAAGAATTCCTTGTGCATATAGCCGATTCAATCTCAAGCGGGTAGATTTAATTCATCTAAAAGCAGGGTCAATAGTCAATGCAGTCATTTTGTTATGCTATGATTGAATTCAAGACGCAAAATCTTTGCTACGTATATTATATTTCAATTCTCAGTAATACCTGCCAAATTAATTTATACCCATTACACACATGGATATCTTTTGCTTATTTTTCACCTTTTATATGACAAAAAATAAGCGAATGGCAACAACAACAACACAAGTACATCTTACACGTATTCTTTGTCCTGTCAATCTTTTACTAGTCCAAACTAAATTTTATGAAGTTTTGGAATGGATAAATGAATGGACACGTTTTTCTGATAACAAGAATAAGAAGATAAAACGATTATAAGTAAAACATGTTTACTGTTGCATAATTACACATTTGTGTGGTTAGATTTTCGATTTTTGGGCATCATAATTATTAAATTATTAATACAGACACATACCTATGTTCTAGTGAAGGTACACTTAAACAGTTTGCTTAAGATAGATATCATTTTCATACATCCCGTAGTATGTAGTAAGACTCGACTGGCATAACATTCACATAATGGTAAATGGTACTTCTCTTTTTACAACTATGCATCTTGCATCTTCTAACCTGCAAATGTGACCTCAGCAATTCTTACAAGGTTTTACATTACACTTTTAGCATTACGGCCGATTTGCATTTTAAATTTAACATGAAAAAATATTAAACAATAAGAGAATGAAGAAGCATGTTTTCGATAAAAAATTTCAAGATCAAAGTGTTCAGGACTTTTATGCCTCGTCTCATAAATGGAATGTGAAAAGCTTTTGACCACAAGAAAGTTCCCTTGTGATGCCATTACAGAGTCAAGTTCAAAGCTAAACTCAGGCTTTATTGCTCCCAACAGCTTTTGAGGGAATCGAATATATTGATTATGTATTCTCTTTGACACACAATTTGAGACATTTTGCATCTCACTATACTATGATATAGCAAAGTCTCCTTCCCAAATTTTCCAGACTTACTTACTTTGACTACGTCTTACCTCCAAATAATATGATCTACATTTCAATATTATTACATTACAATTAATAATTTGGATTATATAAGAACATATCACACTAAACCAAAACTTTCCGTTAATCATCATCACCATCATCTCTTTGCTCAATTTAAAAGAACTTTACGTCTAGCTGAACATGCATCTCATTTTTTATATGTAGATTTGTTTCCAAGTTTTCTGCATTGAAACAAAAATTCTGAATGATAGCCATGGCCATGACTGACATAACATAACTGCCATGTCGCAGAGTCGCAGACATAAGAACTGTCACTGGTTTTTCTGAAGTGTCCTAATCAGCATAACAACAGCACAAGTTGTTGTCACTCTTCGTCAAACATGTTTGCAGGAAACAAGATAACATAACAGTTTTCAAGTTTCCATCATCTTACATCACACACAGTATACAATAAACGCTGAATTCATGCTGAGATGATAAAAGAAGTAGAATTAGTTCATAGAATAGTTTCTACTTAGTAAGTCTCTTTGTTCCAGATGTAAATACCCCATTGAATGGAAAACCCATCAGCATTATGTATTGATAAGTACATCTAACCTACTCAAGGCTCATTGTTGGTATACGACTTACGACTCGTATGATACGGAGGGAAATAATGACTTACTTTGAACTTGAGATGACAAGATTTTGTAACAGCGAACTCAGTAGGTATAATGTTGTTTATGGTAAATGAAATTTTCCCCTGTCAACAACACAATAATGTTATCACATAGTAGATCATTGCTTGACTTTCTCCGAGGAAAGCATTACGGACAGACAGAAAAGAGGAAAATACATTCATGAATGACATAACCGGCTTACAAACTCCGGTCGGGTAGATCGGATCGGACTCTGGATGTGAATGTTACGTAAATCATGCAATGCAATTGGTCTTTCTTTTTGATAAGTTGTAAGTCCATTAAGTATGGTATCTAGAATGTTTTTCAAGTTAGTTATGATTGGTAAAACATCAAACTTGAATTGTGCCCGATCTTTTATCCTTTTGAACTGGAGAAAGGGTATTGAATGCAATTTGTAATGCTCATGAACCCCGGAACGGGAACACGAAAGGGATTTGGACTCTTTTGTGCTTCTTATAATACATCTTGTGAATGATGTTGCCATCAAAACTAAAAATAGTTCAAAACGTTCTTTTAACTCAGTTTTCTATTTTGTTTACGACTGCAAATGTGACTGGCAAAAATCAAGCTTTTGGAGTTGCAACAAAAGTCTGTGTCTCGGTCCCAGCCATGTCACAGTCATTACAGCCATGGTGTGAATTTGGATTTCGATGTCATAATAAAACTTTGACATGAAATATTAGATTCATCCCATGACCATCACTCGGGCTTTGCCTTACTGCTAAAGCATTCCTATCCTAGGTGTTCTGGCAATGTGCAATATTAATATCTTAGATTTGAATGGCTAGTTTCCATTAAGGGGGACTTTTTGTTTTCAAGGTGGTCAAATTTTAGCAACAATTGCATGATATTTGGATCACACTTGGTTCATTGGGATATTTAATTTTGAAAATGTACAATAGAGTTAAAGATTTTTTACATTATACCATTGCGATATTTGTTTCAACTGTTACAATGGTTAGTTTACAAATCTTGTTTGTTACTAAAATCAAATTGTGTTGGTAGGTTACATAACAATTTTGCTCTAGATAAATGCACATAGTGGAGTTTCTTGAACAAAGAAAAAATATGCAATGTTTGTTAGAACTTTGAAAAGCTTGCATAATTAAACCCTCAAAGTTGACTGCAAACAGACAAAATGACAGCAGTCTCGCATATTATTTCATCTACTTTGCTAAATACATGACATCTAAAAGACACCAGAACTCTCTTGTAATTTTCCTTTTGTGTTTCACGAATCCTTCAGCATTTCATTCCATGGCTCATGGGAGGTACTCAGGTACCCTTTGAAGCTGTATACGAGCGTAGCTATCTTATGCAATATTATGCGGGCAATATTATACAACCATTCAAACCAAAACAAATGTCATCCACAAAAATAATTTATTAAAAATAAACTCAAAATGTAACAGAGTTTCCATCTAGAAAAGCATACCATTTCCTCTTTATACGAAGATTCTTTCAACCAGGACAATACGACACAGACAATGCCCAGTAGGTACTACACGTTATCATTTCTTCGGATAATTTGAAAATTTTGGAAAGAATGTAATGTTTGTTTTCTTTTCCATTCCTTCACTAAACATGGCATATTAAAACTCTTTATAAGCAATTATTTATTTTTCATTTTTCATACTAACTATACAATTTAATTGAAATATTCAAACTGAAACCGGAACATGTCTGCTACTGCTGTAGCGGTTCAGAGATCTACACATAGAAACATTTCTAACCCTTAAACTTGTGTGAAGCTCTGTAACAGTAGCAGTAAAACCAGCATCGCGTTTCCAACGTACTTTTTTGTTACTAACTTGCATTCTGAAATACAAAGCAAACGAATTTTTGTCGTTGTTATATTTGCTTGGATAAAAAGGGTTGAAATTTGGAGTCGATGGCAACTTATGATATGACTTTACCTTCTGGCGATCCCAATTAGCTCACAATCAGAATTACTACAATGGTGATGTTCTTTAATGTTGGAATGCTTTCCGGTGTGATGCTCACAATTTTGCGAAGGTTGAAAATGAAAGTATCCGTATATAATTGGATTTACACACGAATTCGTGCAGGCAAAGAGGAACAAACACTTTTGTATCTTTTGGTCAACTTGCAAAGCCGAAGATCTGTCGAACCAATACCTGTAATGTCAAAAGGCAAATTAAATCAATTTGGAAAGACCAAAATTTTCCAAACAACAACAAAAACTACTTACCAGAGTGACATGATATTGTAGGGAGTCCAGCATAGAAAAAAAGTTGCTACAATAGTAATGGTCATTTTCACCGTTCTCATCTTTGCTCGGCTCAGTGAACCCATACTAGATCTTCTCAGTTGATCTAATAAACAGTAGTAAAAACGTATTTTGGAAACTTTCTGGGAATCAAAAAGAAATCGCACATGCATGACTGTATTGAAGCAAACATTAATATACCATTCCCATTCCGCATACTAATTCCATATATTTTGTAAAGTATGCGACTGTAGCAAACGACAATTGTGGTCATTGGAATAACATAGAGAAATAGTAATCCAAAAAAGTTATATGCCATTTCATATTCCTCGCTTGGAAAAGAGTTGAAGGTGACACATTGCTCGTACCAAGTGAAAACAGGGTGCGTTTCAACATGAAATATAAAAACCTAGATGAAAAAGAACATTTCATATAATAATGGATCCTTGATATAAAAGCAGAACAAAGGAAACTCTCTTGTAAATGATGTATTAGTCTTAAATATTAAATTTGGAAGGACTCTCGTGTGAAACTGAAAGGGGAAATAGGCAAGACTTACTTGGGGCATACTGCAAATCGCACTGGATATCCAAGCTACCGACAACATCCTCTTTACTCTGACCTTTGCATTTGAAATTCTAAGAGGCTTAATAATTGCAAAATATCGATCAATACTGATGCAAATTAGCAAAAATCCTGAGAGGCAGAGCCCAAACATTCGAAAAAAAGATAGGAGTCGGCACATCAAGTCCCCCGCACGCCAGGATACTGTTGCATTCCAAATTATCTGTAGTAAAAATAAAAATTTACGAATTGTAGTCCTACCTAAACGGCACAAAAATTCAATGTATTTTGGACTGTGTGGGTTTTCCATGTATTTATCTTTATGTAGAGCTTACCTCAAGGGGCATCATGATAAATGTCACCAGCAAGTCGGCAATGTTCAGATGCAAAAGAAGCAGACTAATTCGACTAAAACGGTGCTTTGTAAGCCTCAGTCTAACTTGACCAAAACACGAATGCATAATTATAATACTAACTTCTTAGTTTAGATATTTTAAAGAATGAAAAGTTTTTTCTGGCTGTACCCACCTTACAATTACACACAAGACTAGGATATTTCCAATAGCTGAAATAATCATTAGCAGTGAGTAGACGATAATTGCTAGTAAATGTCCATCATTGAATTTCATGTCAATGGGGAGCTCCAAGGGCTGACTATCATTCTCCCTGCTGGTACTATTCCAGTTATATCTGATGTCAATGTCTCCATCTTCCATGTTTGTTTGCTTTAAAAAAATAGCAGTATTTGTCCCCTGCCTGCCAGTCAGAGTAAAGTGGACGGAAATTATATTTCAGTAGGTATGCTAGGATGAGGATGCACAACTCAGAAGACTGTAGGCTGTGTACGGTGACAAACAGAGGTAATCTTGTGATACAGGTTTAAAGGAAAGCAGTTAACATGAGATGCTACCGGTGTCGCACAGGGGCTGTCATAATCAGAAAACGTACGTTAGTTACGTAAACATGTATTAAGTACCTGTATTTGTTTTGTGGAAATTGAAGTTTCATGCTTTGGAACCCTTCATATGCCTACTGTTTTTGCTTAAAACTTGGAACATGGCACATCAAGAAGAAAAGCCTTTTAAAAGCGAAACCTTTTAAGAAGGTTCTCTGTTTTGTTGTCTTAAACGAAAATTCTTGGGATCTTTCATGTTAAAGATGACAACGTGTCAGAATATGTGATTCCCCCACAGCGAAGTATATTTCAATTTATTGCATTCAATGTCATGTGACAGGAAATGAAAGCTGAGTAGGATGCGCACTTAGTTTAATTCTAAAACAGGCCGATGTCATCTTACAATGACCGTGCAATATCAAGTATCAACATGCTTGTTTTCAAATTTTGCACAGGTTTATGCAAAAACAGGTAAAACCTTTTTTATTTGTGTACATTTTAGGCTTTAAAATGCTAGCGTGTTTATTATATGGACAAGCGTATGAAAAGTATTCTTCTGGAGCACTCTAGGAGCTAATACTAGTAAAATGAAAACTCGCTAATGAAACTTTTGTGTTTGATGAAATTACCTCAGCCCATTTGACAAGTTCCCTTGTAAAAGGGTTTACTTTAGAGTGCTCATGTCCCAAGGTTTTTCGAGAATGTATTATGTGGTCCCAAAATCTCCAGTAGCTTTTGTATTCTCTTTGCTTTTGAATATTAGATTTCACTTCCAAATCAAAGTTTTCTTTGAATTATATTATTGGACATATTGATGTTACAACCTACAAAATGCGTTGGTCTACAAGCATTAATCATAGAAACTACTCGAATAGCTTTCCACTAAATTCTCTCTTCAGGTGCGCTCTCAGCGCAATATTCTTTTCAAGACTGAATAACAAACATTTCAAACTTATTACACGATGCAAATATTCTTTGAAGACCTTTGAAGAGTGACGCCTCAATGTTCTCAAGTCACACTCTCTGATATTTGAAGATATATTAGATGTCAAAGCCATATAAAAGCCAACTCTAGAAACTACGAAATGTTTCTTATTATTATGTTGTCAAATTTTTAGTACTTTTACATGCAGCCTAAAATTTCAACCACTCTTTGCAAAAATAAACTTTTTTTAAAGTTTTATTTTGGTATGCTTGCATTTTTAGAGTTTCAATCGGGATATTAGTTTTTGACCTACAACAAACTACTCCACTTTTTTCTGTCCCCTTGTCCCAAATGCAAAAGTGAAAGTTGGCTTTGCACTACGAATTCTAAAGTAAATTCAATAATTTGTTTCAAAATGCAATTTAATTACCTGAACTGTTGCTAATTAAATTGAAGTACACAAAACCAGTCAAGTACGTAAGCTGAAAACTTAGGCATGCACTATAGTCGGTGAAATGTTTCAACTTCACAAGTGGTTTGGTTACTCATAAGATGTGTATGATGGATCGTAGAGATGTTTAGCAGGACAGCCAAAAGAGAAGAGAAACTTATCTGAGCACTGCTGGAGATGTACTAGTTTGAAGTGAGTGTGTGATCTTGGTTCATACATGATCTCTAACATGGTAGCTGTTGTCCCCATTCAGTAAAGTAAGAGGATTTCTGGATGCTTTCTCCGTCAATAGAATTGTGTAAGAGGGATACTTTTTGGAAGGTGGGAGAAGTTACTCAACCATTTCATGCAAATAATACAACGCAAATACAAGGTTTCCCTTAGTTTAAACACGTGAGCCGTCGCATGAACCCCAAATATGCTGAGGGGTATAATAAATGGAAACATCATAATCATAATATTCAAAAGTTCTCGTCAAATAAAAGGGCTTTTGTATGGAACCATCATTGGCAGAAGTATGCTTTTGCAAATAAATTTGTATAACAAATAGCTCTTTAGACTTTTGTTTATTGAAAATAGAAAATTGAATTGAATAACAAAAAATTATAGTGTTTTAACAAATTGAAGACCGGGGAGGCTGGAGTCAAATGAAGTAGCAAAAGTGCAAGCAGACACAGTGGATGGGAGAATGTCTATTTCTAGTATCATAAAAATTCTCTCGGCTTATATCTTGTGGCTAGTCTAACCAAATGCAACCATATGGATACCTAATTGATTTTTTACAGAGCAATCCAAATCCGTTGAAGGAACGGAATGATACCGCGAATTCATGTGTGCGTATGCACTAGCAAAGCTTTTGGGAATTACTGCAGCAATACAAAGTTGATCTCCTACAATATGACATTAATCAACTGCAAAGCGGCACAAGATGTCATTAATGAGCTTCCAGCAATCTCCGGTCAGGAGAGATTCATATAATGTATCTTTCCGCCTCACTCAAACCAATTCATCTTTGTATAGAATACGGACGGTAAAAGTTAATTGTTGGAAAGGACTAGGATTGTGCATTTTCGTTCGTGCTCAACCAATTTTCCAGCAACCATGTTGACTTACAACAAAAGATGTTTCTTAACAATTCTATAATCAGTTATAAAAATAAGTATTAAATATGTTACAACTTTTTCTATTTATTATCTTCTATATATAGAACGTAACGTAGGCAACTGTTATTCAGTTCTTTAGGATAACATGTTTTCCTTCAGATCGGGTTTCGATGTGCAATAGTTTTCATGCAGTAATATATTTCTAGTCAACTCTCCAGTCATATCAATAGTCACTAAGTTGATTTATATTAAATACTGCTTCAAAATTCTGACGTTTCCACAGCATCCATAGAGGTGCCCAAGTTGAGTTCACACCTCAAGTCAGAAATAATTCATCTTCATTGGAAATTAATTGTACCAAAATGATGCAGAATTATGGACATGGAAATTCATTCAAATGTTCTGGAATCAGGGTTTTGTCACTCTTTGTGTAATATATAAAATCTCTGCTGAGGGAAAAAGGGACCCCAAATCCCTGATTGTCTCGGTCGCCTGGTCCGTGAGAATTTCCCTGTCCGGCAGAATATATGTTTAAATCAGCTCATTGTGCTGCAACTAACATCTTGGTCAAATGAAAGCCTGTCCAACTACTCGTTTTTGGTTGGTAAGCAAATATAATCTCAACAAAGACGGAATTAGATTTTATGTTCGTCAGGAAAGATGCCCTCCTCCGTGCGTCATTTCATCTTTGCAAGGTTATGCCTTGCACTATTTATGAAATAGGCAAACGCAGAACCGTTCCCAATCCCTGGTTGAATGTGAAATGGATCCTTTCTAGCACTCAATAAAATAAACTGCAAAAAATCTACATATCATACTAATAAATACTCTGGGTTCACGGGGTTCAACATTATTTACTTCTTAATAATATAAAAATTCATTGGGAATCTTTAGCAGTAAAGATTTGTGATAAGCCTTTCCTTAAAATATGTACAATGTTTGAACGGAAAATCTTTTTGAGTTATTCACTATTATTACAAATTTATTTGAAAGGAAACCAATGTAGCTAAAATTCTACCATTGAACACAACTCGCACTCACGTTACATGAGTCACGTTTTACAAGCTTCAGGTTAAACTACAAACTTAGTTCGTTTCCTACTTCTTCGGATGCTTCATAGTAGTGTGCACACATTGCGCTGAATTAGCTGTGATACAAGAAGCAGATGGATCCTTTTTGTATTTAATTAAGGAAACGTAATTTATCATGCATTTACACCTGTAAAATGATGATGCATCATTATCGCGTGAATGGATGGTTGCATGCTGACCTTCAACGCAATTTTTTCTTATATTTCGCACAGTATAAAGATGCTCGAAGATAGTTTAATTGAAAGGTGAGAATAATATCATGCTTAGGCACATGAAATATAGTTTTACACTTTGGTTCAAGTTATTACATAAAAAGGTAGCAAAATCTTGACTACAGATTAGTATCGTCTTATACAATGATAAAACAACATGTTGCACAATCCGGCAAACTTCAATACACTATACAAAATAATTGTTGTGATTGTTGTCACTTCATTTGTTGGTAAGTTTTTCAAAGTTAAAGAATTGAATCATAAGTTTTTTTATAAAATTTTAAAACAACGATTTTGTATGGGGCAACCTTAGAAATTAGTGGTGGAATAGCAGAGGATGATGGCACTTTCTGTAGAATGGAAAAAGCGGCTCCGTGTCCCTCTGGTACGAGAGAAGTGTATCATGATATGGACAGTGAAAACTCCAAAATGTGCTGTGAAATGGATACAAAAGCAGAAAGGAATCAGTTAGCAAAATCCTTTGGTTGCCGACCTTCAAAATGTGTTAAACCCGAATTTCATGAAAACTCTGATTTTGGAGATGCTTGCTCCTCCTCAAGTCATCTGAAACAAAGAATTGTCCAAGGCAAGAAGTTGGAATATGAGAGTTTTATGGAAGAAGAATGCAACAGGTCTGGAGATGGAACGCAAGATGGTGTCACTGCTTTGTGTTGTCCGAATGAATCTCTAGATTCATATCTCGTAACGACGTTTGGTGCTGAACCCAATGAATTTCCTCATATGGCAAGATTGACAACTCCAGGGCATTGTGGTGCAACCGTTTACAATAAAAGATTTGTTATCACTGCGGCTCATTGTGTGGTGGACGATTTCGATGGCTATGTAAAGCCAAAGCAGGGGATGACTGTTACCTTAGCAGTTAGTAGCATCAATGACATGGACAAAGAAAGATTTGTGTACAAAGTAAAGAGAATAATTCCTCACAAAGAGTACAGTAAGCTGAGGGATAACCCAGAACAAAAGAAAGTTTACTCGAGAGAATTTAATGACATTGCGCTTCTAGAGCTGGACAAGGATATTCAATTTGGGAAGAGCGTAAAGGCTTTGGAAATCGCCCCGAAAGGGTTTAAACCAGAGGAATATGGATATCAAGCAATAATTTTGGGCTGGGGACGAAATCCGAAAAAATTCCAGTGGACGCATCTTCAAAAGGCTAATTTTCTTTTGAGGAATGACTCTGTTTGCTTTGATACCCTGGATGGATACTGGTGGACAATGGGTGATAAAAATGATCAGCATCTTTGCATGGGTGGGATTGTAGACGGAAGCTGGAGCCCTATTGTTGGAAGGTGTAGACATACTTTCTTTTAGTTTGATTATTTTGAGAATTTGAATTACTATGCTTATATATTATTCAAAAGAGGTGATGCAGGAGGTCCTGCCATATGCCGTGGTCAGGATGGTCATCCCGTTTTGTGTGGTTTGACTTCATTCGGACCACCACATCAAAAGTGCCTGGATAATCAGGATGCGAAGCATTGTCCTCCAAGTGTGTTCGTTGATGTTGGATACTTCCATGACTGGATTCGGGAAAATGCGGGGGAACAGGCGACACGAACCTTGCATAAACCATATATTTACGGGAGGGAGATTGCCAAGGTTATTTATGAGCATCAGGTTCACATCTTCTCAGATTCGGGAAGTTCCTGTGGTGGAACATTGGTCGCTCCAGATGCAGTTCTCACAGCAGCTCAATGCGTTTTCGAAGGGGATGACTTTGAATTTGGAGAAATGCATTCAGGTATTTTGGTGACTGCTGCTGATGGGAAGAAATACAGAGTTAAAGCAGCAGATCGTCTCCCAGATTTTAAAAGATTATGGCCAAGGTTAGATATTGATTTGGCGCATGATACGTTCGCTAATGTGGATCATCACAGGTTGGCCACAGACTATTTATATAGAAACGATTTGGCCTTAATTAAACTATCGGGAAAAGTAGACATTGATCCTGACAGGATTCCGCGTATCCCTCATGAAAATGAACGGTTTAAATCTGGAAAGGAAATAGCATTTACCAGAAACTCGACAACCCGAGGTGGAAGCACTCGTCTAGTGGAAAGGAATTTCAAAATTCTGAGTGCAGCTGAATGTCAAAGAAGATTAGCGAGGCTAACTATGGCAGGAATGCGAGTACAGTTTGATGACGGACTACTTTGCGGGTTGGAGATGTACTCAGGAGGATCCACTTGTGATAGAGAACTTGGTGGCGGATTGATTTGTGAAAGCGGTAGGAAACATGTTCTCTGTGGAGTACAAGCTTTTAGACTTTGTGAGCGAACTTATCCTAATTTATTCGTAGAAGTTGGTAATGGAAATAGGAAATGGATACAAGATAAGATTGGGAGATAGACAGAACAGATTTAATGAGTGCTCTAAGTTTTATAAATTTGTAGCGATCAAACAGCAACCTCATGAATGGATGAGTTTAGTAATACTGTGTTTAATTAGCTGAATTCTTGAAATTATATCTTTTTAATGATTGCTTTACAGCATTACATAATTACATATTATGTCACATATACATTTTTATTGTAAAATTAATGCATGAAGATTGATATTTGATAAAATAAGAGGTAAAAATGCGAATTATGGTGGGAATGTGCAGTAGACTAAGCAAACGCTATCAAGCGCACTTTGATGCTGTAATGCAAAGCGTGTTCTAGGATGAAACGAAATAAATAATTACATAAAATCCAACTAAGGCATAAAATAATTAGTTTAACTTTGAAAACTGAAATATCCAATTGAAATAATAAATTTTAGAGCAATGCACCGACGGAGCTTTTATCACAACTATCAAAATTGACTCATATTAAACTCTTCAGCATTAATTAGTTTCGAGACTGGAGCTCATGATGAAATCATTAATTTACTATCTACTTCTCTCCTCACTAATTCAGTTGCGATATGCATTGAATAAAATTTCAAAAGGAAATTGCTACTTCTGCATTTTGACAAGAGCATACCTAACACTGGTTTTTTATTTAAGTAGGTTATTTTCATTCCAAGAACAAAGCGCTGCTGTAATACAAATAAGAGTAACAACTGTATACTGTATTTGTTACTGCTAAAGAAATGCCCATAATGTATTACTATATAGATTGCAAATTGTAATCTATGATGAGCCCATATACACCCACACAACCCACAACACAACTACCCGCACTCAAGCTCTGGCATTTATGCATATGTGCGCATATATCACCACCTCTGTTTTCATGTATCAGCGCATGTCACTCAAAAGCATATTTGCTGCGAAGATTCAATATCACACCATCATATACTCAAACAACAGACATGATTCTAGCGAGTATTTCATGTTATGACCACTTATGTAAAATAGAAGTAGCTTTTGGTACCATTACGCACTGTTCTCAGACAAAGATGTGAGCATATCTCGTGACGTTCAAGAGTTCAAGCGCTCGTTCATTTTCAATTTTAGACATTAATCCATATTCTTTCGTACTAAAAATAATTATAAGCCCGATTTTCAATTTTCAATATGAAGACAAATTGTTGCCCCAAACCATCATTACAAATTCTGAGTGTGCGAATCTTCAAAGGACGCCTCTAACAATTATACTTATGTTATAACTTCAGCAACTGACAAAGGTAAGCAAAAATAATAAACAATGTGACCATTAACTGTGGTAGTAATGATTATTTGCCTTTATCAAGGTTTTTAAATTATATTTTTTCAATTACAGCAGGCGGTTGTGTACAACTAGTTGCACACAACTGCCCTCGGTTTCAGGATGGGAGGCAAGGGAACAGGGCAAGGCTGGAAGGAGGCGGAAGAAACCTATTTGGAAGATATACAACAACGTTGGTATTGATTTAACATTCTTTTAACCCACTGCTGATTTTTTATAGCAAGAGAGTGACCTTGTGTACCAGCTGACTCAACGGTTATATTTATCAGAAACAAGGCAAAAAATCGGTGCATGCTGCATTACCACACGCCAATTGAGAAAACCGCCAAATCGACAGGTTGAGACTGAGTTGTCTGATTTACTGCTCTTTCAGTAAATGTTTCATTCTCTTTCAGAGTGCTCATTTCAGTTTGGCATATCGTATTTATTGTTTCATGTTAGCAGTTTGAGGGTTAATCAGTTGTTAATATATCCCAATGTTTAATTAATGAAGTGAGTCAGGGTTTTTAAAATCAGTTAATCACGATGATTGGTTAGTTAATTAGATTTCGATACCTGTGGTTAACACCAAATACAATGGACGGTCGTTTTTTTCAACGAAGATGAGGTTAGTGATGCTACCCGAGCGCATCACCGATTGATTGAAAGTTAACAGGAGATTACTGATGACTGAGTGAAATGCAGATATGAAAGACAATAACTAGTTGTAGTCTTTTATGTCTTCATTTATCTCATTTAAAAAGTCGTGTAATAGATGGGCAACTAAAGGAGGTAAACTAGTATACCTCCTTTGAAGAGGTTGTAAAATGTGATGATGAGATATATGATTAGCTAGCATTATTGATTGTCATGGCTGCTCAACTGCTCATGTTAATCTTAACCTTGGAAATTAAGTTTTCATTCTTTTACTTTTGCTGTAGGCTTCAACCACTCAACTCCGGTTTTAATCTTGGGACCATCGACACTCGTGTACATAATGCAAAGTTGCGGTCCTCTGAATATCTGGGGAGATTGCATTTGCTCAAGAAAGGTGATGCATAACTCAGAAAATCAATAGAAACATAGATAGTGACAATTACCGTAGTTCTATTAATTATTATGTGACAATCATCTTGATTTTTACAGTTCGATCATGAGCGGAAAGAATCAAAGGCTTGGATGGAGGCAACTGACGAGGAGCTGGATGACATACTAAAACAGATTTGATGTTCTGGAGATTGAGAAAATTCTGGAACTTTACTAAACCATTGTATTCGTAATTTTGTTAATTTTCTGGTAAGGTCACGTGGCCCAATTTTTTAAAATGCAGCGTGCAACTAGTTGCACGCTACCTGTTCTTCCTTTTTGACCTGACCTTCCTGCATTTCTATTAAAAATGTCTATCCTGTGTTGTTTTAGAAATGTTTCTGCCGGGAGAAGGAGGACTGCTGACTAAAGTGACTTCGATAGTTAGCAGGTGCTGGGAAACGTGTTATTCAACAATCTCCATTAAATGCTCTACCTCTATGAACAGTTTCCATATTTATTGGTTAGGATTTTTAATTAAACTCTGGCCACTAATATAAATATTTTTTATTTATTTTTAGAGACAGTGAAGAAGCTGATGTCACATGACCCCAAGCTTGTTGACTCTTCCCGATTCGCGGACGACGATATCAAGAAATTTGAACGTGACGTGCGCCCAGCAGTTACAGCGGTTTTAAAGTACGTCAAGCGAGTCTATGGTGCAAGTGGTGTAAATATCCCGAATCAGTCATCTCCTGGTCAACCCGAAGTTAAAAAAACCCAGATTCCCGGAAAAGATTATTCGTTTATAAGAGTGAAACTAGTTTTGCTCTTATAAACGAGTTAAGTGCTTAAGTAATATGAATATGTAAGGCCGGAAATTTTTACGATAATAATAACTAATAATTAGTAAGAATTAATATGTGTTGTTCAAATTAAATTCATGTCTGTATCAGATCTATTCTAATATTGTCCTTAATACTTGCCATCATTATTTCTTTTGTTTTCTTGAGTACAATTAAGTGATATATGAGATACCATCCTAACGCAATCCTAAAAGGCATCCAAACTCA
>JAQIXX010004773.1:0-15413 GCA_034700605.1 Willowsia nigromaculata
TCCGCTGCCATTTTTGATGCTTCAGCGGCTACTTCTCTACCTCAAATGAGTAGTATAAATGACAAATAAGTGTCAAGGTACTTATACAAGGATAGGTATGCCTTCCATGTTAATTTACATGCAATTTATTAAACACCGGGTTTATCACCCTTTTTTCCTGCATTATCATCCCAATTTTGATTTTTCTGCATAAGGAGCTAAAGACGTAAAAAAAGGGTGCAAAACCCGGAAAAAAAGGGTACTGAAAAATGGGATGCCATTAAGCATTGGCACGTCATATATACTCGTATGCTTTCACATTTTTCGTTCAAAGCCTGAAAATTATCCGATTGCCTGCAACACGAAACATAGGATCACATACTACATAAGAATATCAAAACTGTTTATTAAGAAAAGCTCCTTCAATATGTTTTTGGTAGCATTTACCTAATGCAAGCTAATATTAAGTTTATAGGTAATTAATAATTAACAATTTGATTTTGCTGGTACGATAAATTATTTCAAATCACATAACGTTAAATGCAACCTTAAATCATAGTAGTTAATTAGTTGTGTTATCTCAATCAGTTAATTGCTACCAGCATAAACATCACTGCAATCTAAAATAAACATATTTGAATTTTTGAGAAAACAATACTTGTAGTTCAAATAAATTTTGCGATTACATTTCGCCAATGAGGCGTGTCCTAAGTTCTTGGAAATGTCCAAAACATATGCTTCGTATGAGTTTTTACGCGTTACGGAAACTGGTGTAAGTTTCGGTTCACAGCACAACATTAAAAATAAAATAAGTGTACGCAATGAAATGTTATTGTAGGCTCCCACACAAGTTTCCTGAGAAACTCTTTAAAATATCCAAAAAACAACGTTTGAAGGTAAAATTTCTAATTTTAGCTTGAATGTTGGCAAAATATTTACTCGTTAATATTTGTTGTTCTACCATTTAAATTTAAATCATTCTACCATTAGTATGTACCTGTCACATAAAGTTACTGCGGCAAGAGTGGCAAAAACTATATTTTTTAAATAAATAGTAAAATGTTTTCGAAATGCTTCATTTGAAAGTTAATGTAAGTATAAATATGTTTTAAAAACGCATACAGAAACATAATAGAACACACAACATCTATGACAAATATATGTAAAATACTAAAGCCAGTTCTTTTTCGACATAATAGACACAGTATCAAATGCTATAAGTTTATTGGGACTAGACTTTACAAGTGTAAAACTCTTTGAACAATACAATCTTCACAACATAATTCAGATAAAATACTATTTTGTTATGACCCTGACATTAACCGAGGGAATCCTGAGTCACAACTTTCTTTACTTTAACGTCATGAATAGACAGCAAGTTCACGGAATTCGCATTTTACTGCTTTATCATTCTAGCTGATGAATATTTTATATCACTTTTTTGTTGATCTAAAATTTGATTCCATTGTTCAATATTTTGAGTATGCACTTTCGGCTTTACACAATGTTTAGTACACAAATCGAAATGGGTTTACACATTAGAGTGAGAAACATTACGTTTGTGTTATTTGTAGGGGTTATTTTCTGACATTTATTCATTGTCTGCAATCCGAAATACATGCTTTGTCTAAATATGGCACATAAATATCTTCAGTGATATATAATCAACGTCCTTTTCAAAAGAAATCCTGTTGAATAGAAAAAAGTAAGGAAAAAGTTTGTGCTCATATGTAAGTTTTTTTTTGTGAATTATTTCTGTCCATGCAAGTCATTTTTATCTATGCCGTACTACTTGCTCTGGAATATGGAAGGGTGTGATTTATAAGTCCAAAACGTTATTACTGTAGCATCATCAACTGAGACTGAATACTAACAAAATAATGCTTGCCGATTGAATCGTCTCGATTAAAAATGCGTACAAATTATCAAACATATGTGCACACATTTTCTTGATTTTGTATATCGAATGAATCCAAGTTTAGTTTACATAAAGTTTCTATAGAATATCCAGCTCAATGCATGCAACTAACACTGTCAGATTGTGAAATTAACAAACTCTGAAGCTCGAGTTCATGATATGAAATGCGCAGCGCTTGAGAAAAAATTATTTATAAAAGTTTTGGGTATAGAGAAAATATCGTGGTAATGTTTCTGCAGACATTTCATTATAATCATTATTGAGCATTAAAAACTGAAAATATGTATCGAGAAAAAAGTTGAAAAAAAATAACTCTCCCGTTTGTGACTCCAATACCAATATTATCGATTTGTATCTCTTTGTGACTCGTTCTAATTTGTTAATTATCTGTTATATTCTCAAGTCTTTGGAAACATGTTGTGCTAATCAGCTTTATATGCGAGACTGAAGCTAAATTGGATATTTAGTTTATCACATCTAACTAATTTGAACCAGATTCTCCGAAACAGCATTTATATCATCAGAAAACGTTAGGAGAACAAAAATTGCATGTTGGTCTACAAGATCCACTAATATTGGTGCTACACTTCTAATGGAACTGTCAGTTCACACACAATTTGTAAATTTATTTGTTTACCAGAAGATATGCAGCATTATGTTTTCCTTGGAATCATTCATTTAGTGAGTAACAACGCATTCAGTTAGGTGGTCTGTTTTTGTGATATGTCATATGGTGTACTCTCTCCAGAATCCAATATACGTAAAAAGGAATTGGGTTTGGGGTTACATACTAAATGGATGATCCAATTCTAAAAACAGACTTGCTATGATATTTTTGCATAGAGATAACTTAATTGAAAACAAAAGACTAGGACAACCCTTTCTACATGGATGAGTACGGCAAGAAAGAATAAAGAAACATTACCATGACTCTCTGCTTTTTATAGTTTTGCATGAACTTTCTAACGGAACAAATTCTGGTATAAGCAAAACTGGCCCATTTATGTCTTTTCGCTGTCTTTCTGCTGGTAAACTTGTATGTAGGCGACACATCTTTAAAAAGGGTTAACTGCTGATTAATGCATGCAGTGCATGAAGAGGTAGTTACTATTTTGGATATCCCGTCTGTCTGATTAGTGAATAGCCACAAGCCATATTTCATTAGAATAATTTTATATGCTTTAAAACGTTCAAAAAACTGAAAATCCACAAGTATAAATATCTATCTTGAAGACGGTTTGTTAAAATAGAATGTAAATTAGCATTTGTCCCATATCAAAAATTTTTCCCTGGAGAATGCTGCATTTTAGAGATCTTTTCTTCCTTTATTCCATTTAATGACCGGTTGGACCATTTGTCAGTTTGTATTCATTAGATGATATTGTTTTCCAGCTCATTATTTCATCACTGTTTCTCTCGTTTATATACTTTTTCTTATCTGCCCCGTGCCACAAAATCATTCCAAAAACTTAGTACATGAGTCATTATTTGCCGTGACGAGTCTTAAAACTGTGTATTAACTTGAACCTTTTCCATTCCGTGTCTGCTCGGTGGGCTTACATTTACATATTCTCTCGCACAAATCTTTATTTTTAAGCAGAATTCGGTCAACAGTTTTTCCGGATATTGTTTAACATTGCTTTTAGTGTTTGTGAATGACAAACAAAAATACAGAATATAACATACCATTATTCATTATTTATTGGGAATCTGTCATTTTCATGTGTATTGCTGTAAGCTGGGAAGTAAAAACAAAAATCATTCCACAACGAATGTCTTATTGAAAATCAGAAGTACATACTCCTGGCTGCCTGGAAAACTATCTTCTAATTTTATGGAAAATAAATATTTATCTTATTGGTAAGCTTTTCTACATTTGAATGAACTAAAAAATTGCTAGTAGCTGCATAAATTTAACAATTTTAACGCAGAACTATTTAGCGTTTTCCTATGAGAATCATGATTCATAATTGTATAAGCCAAAAACAAGGTATTACTGTCGAACCAGAAGTATACTTATAGTAAACAATGACAATGGCAAATAAAAAAACACAGGCTTTGGCGAATAAACTATTTTGTTTATTGCTTATTACTGGTCTCTATGTTTGCGACTAACAAACAAAAAATTCAGGATAAATAAAGTGGCTAAGAGCTCGATCTTCCAATTTCCGTGAATGAATTCCGTCACATCTTGCTAAAATAGTTACATATAAGGAAAGGTGGTAGTAGTGATGATGATTATTCGTGTTAAAACTCCAAACCTGGTGGTTCTTATGTGGTGACAAATCAAAAATTAAGCAGGGCAGTATACGAATTACCGGATGTTTAAGTTTTATATGTGTGCTCTTTAAAACTACCAATAGTTCAAATTGACAAAAAGGTTCATAAATCGTAAATTAAACATTTACATTGAAGTTCAAAGCGGCTTTTAAACAAAATTTTATCCCATATTCCCAATTTACATTGAAGGAATTCTAAAAGCTTTAATTAAATCCATAAGAACAATTTACTTGTGCGGTGCAAAATATTAAATCATAGATGTAAATTACGAGAGTGATAATTTAATGTCCAGTGACAACTTAGAAAACATAGGTTATGTTTTGTACACAAAAACTGATTACTTACCACCAAGTTGGGATGGTAGCTTGTGGGATATATTTGATGAACGACATCTCAGACGCGACTTGAAATGGAGTATTAATATGGCCGTGGTTTTTATGCTAGTATTCCTTATTGGATTTGTGGGTAACTGTATGGTGATTCTCGTAATGATTAAGCGGCCGCAGATGAGAACAGTAACAAACTTGTTTATCATGAACTTGGCTGTGGCTGATTTACTCGTCATAATAATATGTGTTCCAGGGACACTTCTCACTACGATTCTTAACTGTAAGATCAAAATATGCTATTTAAATAACTATTGCTTAAAAACATTTAAGAATTTATTTGTAGACAAGTATTACTCCATGAATAGGGTATCTCGATCTCCAACATGAATGTTTAGTGTTGCTGGAGTTAAGGACTTCATTAAAGCTTTCAAAATAAAATATGCCCACCTTTATACAAGCAATTAAAGTCTACATTGGACTTAGCCTACCTTAATATTGATTTATCTGAATATAACGTTTCACTTATAATATTTTTGCTCTAAATTTTTATTTGAAAAGTCTTACTCCCGGAAATGTTGAAACTCGTATGAACAATAGTATTTGACTATAGTAAAAACGATATTCTCAGAATGAGACGTTCATGCATTTTGATAAAAAAATTTAGTTATACGATTAACATGGAATAAACACATTTGAGAATTGTAACATTTGTTTGACATTTTTAAGCTTGGATACTGGGATCGGTAATGTGCAAAGTTGTGATGTACATGGGATGGGTTTCGATAGGCGCCTCAGCATACTCCTTGGCCGCAATTTCATTTAACAGGTTGGTTTTCCGGTCCAATATATAAAAAAATGTTTCCGTAGAACTACCTTAAACAATGAATATTATATTTCAGATGCAAAGCAATATCTCGCCCACAATTTCCACCAAGAGGACTTTCCAAGCGGCAAGCCTTAATAACAATTTGTCTGATATGGACTTTCGCAATGGCACTCACGATTCCCTTTGGAGTAGAACAGAAATTATTAGTTTGGCATGATAAGCGTATATTTTGCGTACCGATATGGGAGAATGACTCCCTTCAATTAGTCTACGTTATTGCTGTTCATCTGTTTCTCTTTTACTGCTTCCCTCTGATTTTTATTTTGATTTCAAACATTATTATTTGCTGGAATGTTTCCAAACGAATAGTTCCAGAGGAATCTGATTTTGCATCTCGAATTCACAGAATGCATCGCGAAAGTCGTCAGGGTGTCGAGAAAATGCTGGGAATTGTGACACTTGCTTTCCTGCTCAGTTGGCTTCCCCTCTACGTTCATTTTAACACTGATAGTTTGTTTACGCAAATAACTACATTGGGTCATGACACCATAGTAAATTTGCTGCTGTTGCTTGGCTTCTCGAACAGTAGTGTAAATCCAATATTATATGCATTTCTGAATAAAAAGTTTCGGGAGGCTTTTAAGTCATTGTTGCCAAAGTGGCTGCCATGTGTCCACAGAGAAATAAACACAGTTGTATAAAATAATACGGGTTTGGAGCAAGTATAATGATTGGTGCTTTCATCTTAAACTGTACCTAAAACTGCATTTCATGTTGTTGAAATGCCAACAGGAGCAACTACTACAACAACGAGTAGGAAGGATGACAAACGTTACAGATTTTTTAATCGCAGGAGTGCAGTGTCATGATATTGATTTTTTACATTAAATTTGTCTATAGTTCAATGGAGTGTATAATCGTAGTTTTGGGTAGAGTTTGGACGGACACCATTGCTAAATGTAAATGTTTACATAAATAAAAGAAATTTTTGACTGTTGTAAATAATACTGGTATTGTGGTTTCATGATTTGCAAATATTTGAGTAGCTTATTTTATCGGGACTATTTGTGCAGTTTGAGTATATGGTATATATGGTATAAGAGTTTTTGAACTTGATTTCAATGATCCTATTATGCTGCTAAGTGATCTTAATATAAATATGGATAAGCTTAGGGTATGATACGATGTTTTTCTGTCGAATTGTCAACTTTAAATACACAGTTCAAATAATATTTTTTTGTTAATACTTAAAATTGGTCCCCTTGCATCACTTCTCCTTACTAAGTACATTAAAGATGAACATGCGGGGTCGCTGTATTGTCCTACTTCCTTGAATGAATTCATTTTGGTCTTGAGCAGATAAGTATATGCATGAAAATGGAATCGCATTTGGGTATTTTTGCTTGTAGACGTTTAAATAAAAAATCATTATGTAGAGTGGTTGTTGATAAATCATTCTGAAAAAGTTAAACGCCAAATCTATCATCAAACAGTTTAGCAAACAATTTGTTTTACACTGCGTAAATCGCAATCGGTAGAATATACAAATAATTTCTTCATGATGTTTAATGACTGTACCGTCACAATCATATAAATGCTATGGTTGCATGTTTATGGCAGTTTACGACTATATGCCTGCTTAGATAACTACAGATGACAGAAAAATGATAAGAATTTGTAAATTGCTGAATGATAATGAAAGAAGTGATACGACAAATATTGATACTCTCATGTAAATTATCATAGTAACAGTATATTCGTATTTTCTGTGAATATCTTATTAAACTACATACTTAGTGTTTAAACCTTCTTACAAGCTTGTATAAATAATTCCATGTGGTGAAATAAATAACAATTTTGTTATCAAATTTCCGCATAATTTCCTTACACTGATAGTCAGTCACTTTGTCCGAAATAAAAATACTACCACAGATCACCACTAAACTGAGCTAGATGCAAACAAACGCACTCACCTTCTAAATTAGCATGAATAGAGAAAACGGTCGTTCGTCATGTGTAAAAGATAATACATTCAAACTTTTTAAAAGCAAAAATAACATATTCCTGTTTAAATGCGTTTAATTTTACCAGTAAATTAATAACTATGAACAGTCCAATTAAAATCCAGACATTCCATTGGAGTGGACTATACCACAGAATATATGTGAGTTTACACCGTGGCAATCCTCGTTTATTCCGTTGAAAGACAAATTGTTGTCAGGCCAAGTTCACAAATGTTTTAGAGTTTATCAAATTAACTATACAATATCAAATCAGGGAACTGTATAATAAAAGCAATTAAGAGTATTCCTACATCCTACGTTAACACGAAGGTTTACGTTGTATAGGAGGGTGTGCGGTAATTAAAATAGAGTGGTCACTTGAGGCAATTTTTTGTTTATTATTTTAAAATAGAGAACCAGAGTCTTTCAAAAGTTTATGAAGCTTTCTAGATGAAAATTATACGACAAATTTGATTTCGGCTTCTGTTTGTCCAAAATCAAATTCCTTGTGCTATATTTTGAGTCATGAGAGAAGCGACTTTTTGAAAAATGACGGAAAGTGCTGGAACTGGAAAAGCATACTCAGAAAGACCAACTCTTTTTACGTCTGGTACAGCTTCCTGATTTCCGAGCACGATCCAGCACTCATTTAACGTTTTTCAAAAAACAAAATCGACTTGCAAGGAAGAGGATTGTTTTGAAAATCAGACCTTTGTAACTTTTTCCACTTTTTTTCAATCAAATGAGGGATAATACATGTAATAATAAATAAAAATTTTGAAAAAAGTGGGGAAAATGACAAATTATTATGGTGTGATTTTCCAAAGAAGTCTTTTCCATGCAATTTTTGTTTAAAACAAGCGAGCATTCATCTGTCGGCATGGATTTTATTTTTCATCTAGAAGCGAGATTTTTTAATAAAAAATAAGGCGTAATGGTGAAATTTACTGTTGTTAAACGCTACAGTGTATTAAGTCCCTAATTTCAGATCGATTTTTCATTACGACTCCGCTGCTCTTTTATCATAAGTATCATAAGTGATTGTGTCATTTAATTCACTGACATATTTAAGCTTGACTGAGTTAGCTTATCTAACATTTAAATGTACCATATATTTGACATGAAGGATCATCGCCTTCTTGATTGATATCAATCTTCTTCAAAAACAATACGCAAATTAATAAAATTACAATTTTACACGACTCACAACGTCAGTGTTTCATATCGAGAATGGTGAAACACACGTTATATAAGATTTTAAAGATAAAAGCTTTGACTGTTTTTAGCTGAAGCAGCAAATATATATGAATATTATCGTGTCTTATCATTTCTTGGGATTTTAACTCGTAGCGATAAATTTATTATTTTACATGACAACATTTTAATTAAAAACATCTAAATTTGAAGTTCCTTTTTAGTGATTTAAAAGCTGCCCTTTTCAAATGTCAAACTGTTTTCTTTTTCATCAACTGTATTGCTTGTGCATGTAGTCATGAGTTTTAAAACCAATTTTTTCAGTATGGCGCCAGTCACTGTATTGAATCTACGGTTGAATGTCAACCATTAAATTGATGTTGGCTGGATCAGTTAAAATTATAATGGCTTTCTCATGGCAACAATTTTCATAAACAAGTTGGCATTTCTGTTTTATATTTAAGTCAAATGCAGGTCAAATAATTTCATAGTCTAAATGTCACAATATATGGATATACTTGATATTTCTTGCATACATACCTCCTAACCGTAGTTACATCGCTTGAGTGTTCTATTTCGGAATTACTGAAGTTAACGTAATCTCTGGAAATTTCTTTTAACCGTTTCAATAAATCCGTGCATCATTTTATGTTAGAAATCATAAAACATTTGTAAAGTTTTCAGTAGAATCTGTTAACATAATAACATTTGCTTCTGATATTTTACAAAAAATTACACAATGTTGAGCGCTCGGTTTTATATATTTATGGCGATGTTAGTTAATTTCGGCTATAAGTGTGGATCTTTCAATATTTCCTACGACAAAGAATTGTCATTGATGAAGTTATCAAAAAATATTTCAAAAGCAATACACGTGAAACGAAATCTGTATCTGATTTGTTTTTGGGGCGCGGCGGCATTTGGAATCATAATTTTTAAATGCATTTACGGGGAAATAAACGAAATTGTACTTAACTGCCTATATTTAACTGGTGTGGTTTTCTTCTCGCTTCAACTGACAATCATTCAGGGTCACACAAAAAGCTTTGTAATATTTGCAAACGGTCTGATTGGCCTCTGTCGACATCTAAAACGTAAGAAACATAAGAAAATCTAAAAAACTTAACAGAAACTTGTTTGCAAATTTCTTATTTTTAATTGTTTTAGATGAATTTATGCCTCAATTCAACCCAGAGACCAACAAAATAAACATTTTACTCGACGCTCTACTTCTTTCACTCTTTTCGTCGTGTGTTGCAATTGGCATAGCGGGATTTTTGTACGCTCTTTATGATCCACGCGGAAGTGTATTCCTAGGACAACTGATACCAATCCAGGTTTACGATTGTTTCCCGAACGTCATTGGAATGGCAATAGCAGTTTTTCACAGTTACCTGCTACTTGTATTATTTGTTGCTGTAGTATATATTGCTGGTGTTGCTACAACTTATCTTGTGGTCCTTGTTGTCATATTGACTAAAGAGTTTCAGTTAAATAGTTTGTGTTGTTACCGCACTACCAGAGATTTTAGGAAGTCAGCAAATCTTCAGAAACTTTTTAGGGCATTTCAGGTTCTTCACGAAAACGCATTGAGTTTTATAGGGCCTTTTATTACAATGTTCCATTTCTTTTTTACTATTTCAACTGTAGTCATCAATTTTATATTGATAAAACATTGGGATGATTTAAATGTATATTTGAAAACGGCAATTTTAACGGGTTATTTTACAGCCTTCGGGTTTTGGATGTTTGCTTTACAAATTGGGAAGTATTTATGGATTAGGCAAACAAAAATATTTCACTCTTGGAACACACATCGGTGGAATGATTGTGTATTGACGGTAAAAATAATGAAGAAATTTAAGAAAAGCTGCAGACCAATTTTGCTGCAAGATGGTAATACGTTTATTATAGGAAGAATGACAAAGCTTACTTATGTCAAAACTGTTATTGTCTTAACTTTTAAAGCTCTGAAAACTTTATACTCCTGGACTATGAAAGTTAATGTCACTAACTGTTAACATATTTTATTGACGAACGTTAATTTAAGGAAAAAGGGTACATCTTTTAGAGTTTAATGTTATTGGTGAAAATGCAATTAGTAGAGACAAAAGCTAAATCATATTTCAACTAATATTTAATTGGGTACATAATTTGATAGTAATATTGGAATCAATTTTGTAAATTTATATAAAAATACGTGTTTGTAATGAATTTCGGTTTCATAAAAAAAGCTTGTAAGATTTTAATAGGTCTTAATTAATTTTTTTAATTCTTAAAATAAAGGAAATATACGAAAAATTATTATCAGAAAATGATTATCCAGAACTAACACACAGAGGGTTTATATTTTCTAACTTGACATTTTCATCATGCTTCATATTTCCGTTTTATTGTTACATTTGATAAAACTGCGCGTACCTACATCATCTTCGGAAAAAGGACTGTATTAGGAATAATGTGTCTTATCTTTAGTTTAAGGCTTTAAAAGTCAAATAAACTCCACTTTCAATGAATAGAGTTAAAAAATTCTTGTCCTTGCATAACTACTGCCAATAAAGAGTATCATTTTATATTTTTTTGTAAGTTACAGTAAATTAAAGCCTTCCTGATGATTAAACAATTGAAAACAGCAGACTGCTTGCTTTATGTTGTAAATGGAGTTAAAACAACCCCATATATTCCAACTTGTAATGAAAAAGTTACTTTATTCGAGTAGTCTGACCAATTTTTTAAAATCAAAAGCCTAACAAACAACCAAATGAAAATTTAGGACAGGTCTTTTTGAGATGCTATGTTAAATAACGAAACAGTTTCTTTTAGACCTTCGTTGACTCCACACAAAAGTAACATACGTATTTCTTTAACTTTGTTAAGCAAGTTTGTTTGCCTTAAAGGAAAATGGTTTATTGTTTTGCTCAGACACAAAATAGATTGCTACAAGTTCTTTATAATAAATTCTAATGATTACGACCATTAAAAAAATTATTTACACGTTTTCTTGGAAACATTTCATAGAAAAGCTGTAAGTCAATTCCAATTTGCACAATAAGACAATCATAAGCATAAAACGTTCTCTGTACTCTTGAGAAAGCGAACGGAAAGTTTGCGAAAGGTTGAGTTATTAAAAATAAATCAACCTCTATAGCCAAAAAATGACTGAATCAATAAGACAAGCATGTTTTCATGCTAGATTCATTTTTTTGCATCCAATAAATGACAGCCTGTCTTGGTGAGAAGCGTTTGGATTAGAAAGTCAAGCAAGCCAAATATGTATTTTGAATAAGTTTTTGGAATATGAAATATCCAATTAAAGCATTTTTGCCGAGTAACTAAGCTGGAATAAATGTCAAGTTGTATCTAAACCTAAAAAGTAATTATTCCTACCGAAATACTGCTGGCTGGTAATTTTAAAAAATGTGTTGTTCAAATAAAAATGTATAAATTTCGAATCGTTATGGACTACATTTTTATCCAGTATGTGTTAATTTGAACTTTAGCTACACCTGCTTAAAATTGTCTTTTTCTTATGTCATGTTATTTTATTTTTTGTCATGTATATGGTTAGTTATGTTGCAATGGCTTTTAAACCATTTTGCTTCGTATGGAGCCTTTGTAATGAATCCAAGGCTTAATGTCAAACACTTAATTAAGTTGGCTGGATCAGTTAAGGCTGTATTAACTTTTCCATTACATTGTACGACATACACAGGTTGAAATTTTTCTTAATGGCAAGTAGATGACTCATAATTATGATTTAAACGAATTGAGGCTTAAATACCTTCTCAGTTTTAATGTGATTACGCATTACACCGTCCTCCTAAAAGTGATACGGAGGATGCTGAAATACATACAGTAATAAAGGTACTCATGTATATTATCAGCTTGAAATTTATGAATTATGAGCTCACTTTTATCATAAGTGGGGGTAGCGACGATAAGTTGTGTTGAAACTATAGGCTGATGATTCGTTTGTGATAAAAATATCAGGCTAATATCCTAATTACTGGATATTAGGGTTATCTCTGCGTGCAATTTAAAAAAAACATGTTATCCGATTAAATGATCAAAACCACTTTAAGATTGGGAATTGTCCCGAGGAGAAAATTGTCAATTGCCTCTATCTTTCGCTTTTTAAATCTTTCAAGTTTGCCATCCCTGGTGTTGGGTGTCGGTGTTTGTGATGGGGTAACAGTTAAATGTTACAAATGTCTCCAAATTATGATCGCAGAATCTTTGGCTAGAATGAAATGGCTATGGCGTGACTTGTGTGAATTTCTAGGAAATAAATGAGAAATGCCAAATAAAACAGACAACTGGACACTCGGTTAATTTAAAATAGTAAAAAGGAAAATCTTATTCTTGTCAAATTGAGAAATAGATAGCCAATTACTGCAGTCAGAGAATTTAGGATGCGACCGAAGTGGTCGGTGGCTTGAGCTCGAGTGTGTCGAGGTGGACAAATTGTCCAGAGTAAAAAGACGCTTTTTCTTCTTCGTGACCTCGAAAGAGGATAATCAACTTTACAAACCAATAAAGAATACGTTGAATCAATTACATATATAGGATACAGAGAGTCACAAGTTTTAGGTACATATACTGCACTTATAAATTACAATTCATAGCATGAAAATACAGCAAGTCACAATCAAATACAATAGATTTAGTACAAATAGCATACCATCGTTAATAAACATGAGTAGGGTTCACGGAGAATTGAGTTCACGAACTATTACACGTGTACTAATGGCAAGTTCCGTGGTGGATAGAGAAGGTGGAAAGTGAATTGAATAGCCAGTAATGCTTTTTACGGCATTTTACAGCTCGATGGAGCCCCTTGCTGGTGCACAGAAAAGAGAGTAGAGATAGAACTCAGCAAAAGAGGCAGACAGAACTTACACAAATCACGGGTTTACAAGTTCAATTATTCAAATGAATCGTAAGGTACATCGAATAAAAAACACAAATGGACTTTATGATCATGACAATGAACAACTACCTTAACAATGGCTTGATTTTACAGCTATGAAGAAATAGAGGAGACTACATATTAATACCAATAAAATTTACTATATGATGACAAAACTCGTGTTGCAAAAATATTTGGAAGCTGAAAACTTTAAATGGATCTTGAGTTATTTGACTTTCCAAAAAAATATGAAAAATTTTGCAACCTCAATCGGATTGTAATAAAATTGGGTATTTTAATTGACCAGCTATTTTATTATGTGTGAAATTCACAAATGTCGTAATTTGTAAATGATAAATTCTCACGAGAGAAGTTCACGAGGTTTTCAGATTTTCTTTACACTTTGCATGGTGAAAGTCCTTAATGGTTTATGCTACACACTATACTCCTTTTTTTGAATGGGCTTTGCATCCTGATTAGTGAGCTTGCAAATTTTCTAAACCTCCAGGTCGGCAATTTTTAAATGGGAATTAGCATGAGGTTTCGAAGGCAACCAAAGGGTCCTCTGTCTCATTTTGACAAAAAATTCAGATGACGTGTTTTCATGTACAAAAATATTTTTTCAACAGAAAATCGGTTGAAACCGTGTTTAATTACGTTTTTATGTATTTTTAATCACATACGCTTTTTATGAGTCCCTTATGGGTCAGGCTTAACTTATGGTTAAACCTGCAAAATTGTCTCTAACTTGCAACACACGGGCCATTCACCAAATGTGATTGGGTTTTCACTTACATATTATCATGTAGTTTATTCATGCAAAGTATGGAGGTTCAACAAAAACCCCACTCAGTGAAGTTCCCTTGTCAGTGAGAAGAAAGTTTCTTCTAGAACCTAGAAAATCTGTTTCTATAAAGGAAGGTTTAAAAAGAAAAAATTGTTACACAATTTCGGTTTTCTTATCCACAGCAGAAATACCATTCACTAGGAAAACTTTTCTCAATAAAATTTTACGCAAGCAGAGAAGATTTTCAAAATCATATTATTTTTCTCATTGCATAAAACCATATTTGATTGGGTTTCTCAGAAAAATGTAAGGATTTCTACTTCCAGAAAACTGTACACTATTTCACTATCCTTACTGTGAAACCAGCCAGGTTTCCTTTAGGTAGTCTTGTATGTGATATCGTATTTGATATTTGAACATTAAATAAAATCGTTCCTCCATAATTAAGTTTCGCATGAAAACAATGAACAACCCACTTGCCAGTTTTCCGAGCATGCATTTAATTCTCAGTCCCTTGATTTTTACTGTTACCAAACTCCATTCCATACTATTATTTTTTATTTTTACATGATTCAATCTTTCCTTACCTTGAAACTCCAATTGAAAACCTCAGCAAAGCTTGTACGATGACCCCAACAAGCTCAAGTACTGCTGCTATTGTGAAATGTCAGATTTTATTTTCTTTGTTGGCTAAGTGCTCGTAACAATACCGTTGTAGAAGTCTTAAAATCTTACTGTTTAAATGAGTTAAACCAAAATAGCCACTTGGTGTGGCTATTGGCCTTGAAATTGGTTAGATTTGTTTCTCTTTATTGCGTTTTCCGAAACAGATTGCGGTTTCACTTTAATGAATAATAGAACTGTTATTTCTGAACCATTTCCTACTTTATAATTTGATTTGGTTGCAAAAGCAGCTTTATTTGCAAGCTTTTTTGGTGTTTATAATCAGGAAAGAGATTTGGAGAAAGTTTAATCCAACTTGTGGATCAGTATATATGGATATTTAGTATTATGTGTGTGTAGTGCGACCAACCAGCACAACGAACTAACTCACACTGAGCAACAGATCTTGTGAGCCCGTGAGATTTGTAGATAGTATTGGCGAGAAAAGCAGTGAAAGCAGGGGACATAATAGTCTATGAATTTGAACCTGTATTCAAGTTCTAGATACAGCAAAAGGGCTTGTAG
>JAQIXX010004774.1:0-15412 GCA_034700605.1 Willowsia nigromaculata
AGGAGGAGTCCGAGGGGGTCCCCTCTCTGAGGAGGAGACATCTCCCGAGATTAGTATTTCTGAAGGAGACATGGACTTGACAAGAATGGAGGAGCTGATGGACATGTACACAGGGACTCCGAGTGACCCCCGTGCAATGATAACGATGCCTATGCCTACCCCTGAGCTAAATAATTTGGCTATGGTTGATGATGAGGTGGCAAATCCTTGAACGCTATTTTTTTCAGTTTTTATTATTTGTTTGTTCAGATGTAAAGTTTTATTTGCTCCCCCTCAAAATTCTTAAAAGTAGGTCATGGAAAATATCATAATACACAAACAAATGTGGGAATACGACTTAGATGTGAAACGAGAAGCGTTGAGAAGACGCACGCTCGTTATGTCAGATTATCCTGGGGTGCACGCACCAGGACATGAGTAATACAGCATCAACTAAATACAAAGCTTGCTTAGTGTGAAAGTTTCAGTGATCTGAAACAATTATGTGCTAATATTACACATGAATTGTTGGGTCGTTGCAGAATGTATAATCCGCAAGATTACGAGCATTTAACCGTTGCTCCTGAAATCAAGGAATTGTTTCACTACATCACACGATACGAGCCACCGGTTATCGGTAGTCAAATGGATCTCAAACTGAAACCATTCATTCCTGAATACTACCCAAGTGTTGGGGACATTGACGCCTTCATCAAGGTGACGCATCCAGAAGTTCAAGATGATACACTGGGAATAAAGTGCTTAGATGAACCATCGCCCTTCCAGAGTGATCCGTCCGTGTTGGATCTTAGACTCAGAGCGCTGGCAAAACAGAGCTCTTCAAAATCTGTGGTGGTAAAGAAAATTGACAACGTTGGCAAGAATTCAAAAGTCATTGAAAACTGGATAAAGGATATCAGTGACTTGCACAGGAGCAAACCAAGTCCATCTGTGCATTATTCCAAGTAAATATTGTAGCTTTTCTTTCGTACTCAGAGATTCTTAAACTTAAACGCGAAATCTACAAATTATTTTTTATACAATTTCAGACCAATGCCAGATATCGACTCGCTCATTCAGGAATGGCCACCTCAGATAGAAGACTTGTTGAAAGCTATCAGTTTGCCTTCATCAGAACTTGACTGCGATTTACAGACGTATGTGGACATTGTATGCAATTTGCTGGATATTCCAGTGTACAAAAGCCGCATACAATCGCTTCACGTTCTCTTTACCCTCTACGCGACATATAAGCATTTCAATCATTATGGTCCGCTTGGGATGTCCAGTGCTGGCAGGGGTGGGGGTAGTGGAGCCGGGAACGAGTCCGTCGGATTGAATGATGGAGAAGTAGATAGGCTTCAAATTAATTAATCTGTTGACCTTGGTTGTTGTTATTTTTATTAAAATAAAGCAGATTAATATCTTTTCGATGTAAAAGGCAAAGCTCCTACTGTTATTTTTACAAAAGCCGACTTTATTTCATTTGCTCTCCTCTCATAGCATTTCTTACACATACATACATACATATATGCAATCATGAAACTTCGTTGTTTGATCAATAATACTTTCATTTTCATCTAAAGTAATGTTTTAATGTATTATACGTGTCAGTTCTTGCACATACTTCACTGAACTATGTTATGCTGGAAAACTATAAATATTCATTGAGCATTTATCTGAAAAGCTACGTTATTAGAAAAATTACATATCTAACTACATAGACAGCCTGCTCACAGAGGCTTATGGTCATTGCATGAATTAAATTTTGTTCTCAAATTTCAAAGAAAATGTACAAACTACGTGTTTCGTACTGCACCGATGTGGAAAAGTCAGTTCTCAACACAAATTTTGAAAAACGAGGTTGGCATCAAGTCGGTCCTGACGATGATTGGAATTTTTATTGGTAAATAAATATTGACTGAAAATTTTCATAATGTGCCTTTCAATGTGCGTGATTTTTGTATACAATCGCTTCTTTACCTGTCTATAAAGGGCCAACGTCCCGACGTGTCGAATAATATTTGGGGTTGACAGCGGTTATCGAATGAACGACAATCAGTACGTATATATTATAGTCTCATTTTTGAAATTTTACTATGTGCATGTTTATTGAATTTATTCATCGCTGCACATTCTCCTCTGAATAATTGTTTAAGGTTGATAAATCACTTCCCAAACCACTACGAAATTACTCGGAAAGATCTTTTGGTAAAAAACATCAAAAGGTACAGAAAAGAACTAGAAAAAGAAGGCAATCCTCTCGGAGAGAAAAATGAACACGGAAAGCATGTTCATTTGGATTTCATTCCTACAACTTTTGTTCTGCCAGCGGATTACAATATGTTTGTCGAGGAGTACCGGTATGATTTCCAGAAAAGAAAGTTCTAGGAATAATTCAGAAAACATTAATTTTAAAGGGATTTCAACATTTGAATCAACTTTAGCAAAAATCCATTGAGTACGTGGATCATGAAACCTTGCGGAAAATCTCAGGGGGCCGGTATTTTTCTAATAAACAAACTCTCCAAGTTGAAAAAGTGGTCAAGAGAAAGTCGCGGCCAAAATTTTAACCCTTCCATGGTCAAAGATGCATATGTAATCTCAAAATATATTGAAAATCCATTGCTAATTGGAGGGAGAAAGTTTGACATGCGGCTGTACGTACTCGTAACTTCATTCAGGCCCTTGAAGGTCTACTTGTACAAGCTCGGGTTTTGCCGGTTTTGTACTGCTAAATATGACACAAGTATTCAGGAATTGGAAAACATGTACGTCCACTTGACCAATGTGTCGGTTCAAAAACATGGAGTAAGATTACTGCTTCGAAGCTGGTCCAACCAACTTTTCTTTAACGTAAAATTTGTTTCCACCGAGTAAATATATGAACCTATAATCTCGTTGCAGGATGAATACAACAATATTCATGGCGGAAAGTGGAGTCTTCGTAATTTGGAACTGTATTTGGAAAGTACACGGGGTAAAGATGTCACCACCAAGCTTTTTAACGGTATCAAATGGCTGGTAGTCCATTCGTTGAAAGCAGTTGCCCCATTGATGGTTAGCGACAGACACTGTTTTGAATGCTACGGATATGATATCATCATTGATGAACAATTAAAACCCTGGCTGATTGAGGTGAATGCGTCACCTTCCTTAACATCCACTACAGTCAATGACAGGATCTTAAAGTATAAGTTGATCAATGACATAATTTCTCTCGTTCTACCTCCAAACGGCTTTCCAGAGTATGTTTATTATAGTTATTGATGAATTTTTGTGATTTTTATGTGGTACTTTATCCTTAAATTTAAATGTAATCTGTATTTCTCCAGCGCAAAATGGAACAAAATTCCAGCTAAAGAAGCCTACGGAAACTTTGAACTTCTTTTGGATGAAGAACTAGCTGGTATTGAGACAGGGCTCTCTAAACGTGCCCAACAAGACAAAAACAGTCAAAGTCAACAGCCAAAATGGAAGTAACGAAACTAGAAATAAGGATTCATAATCAATGCGTAATCAATTCATAGGTTTTTGGTTTATTGCACATAAATTGAATAAAATAAATCTCGAGTACACATTGTACATATATATTATATTGTATATTGGTTTAAAAAGCACTGTTCATATTACATTTCATGCGATATGCATCATCATCATCACAATACAGAAAGAATATCATATAGGCACTTTCGTTTATAGCCATATAGGGCTTTCTTGTTTTAAAAAAGACCGTACTGGTAATTTGATATATAAAAGTTATCTCTCAGCTTTCTACTTAATTTCCACAAAGTTCAAATGCAGTCTATGTTCTTTTGTAACATTTCCACATATTTCGAAGCATTCAAGTTTATGAGTAAACCCTGGAAAACCGGTTATATAAAATTTTTGTAAAGTCTCAAACAAAATTTTGTTGACAATATTGCTCCCAAACAATTTAAATTTTGTATAATCTCGAATTTTTAATAACTTTCCTGTGACGGGTTTATCTGCGTCTATGGACTCGTCCCCTGTGCAATATTCATTCACTATAAATAGACCGAGAACTTTACTCGTGAGTAAATTCATATCATGATTTTCTAGATCTGTTGTTGGAGCTATTTCAAGCTCAGTGCACATTTCGTCCACACATTCCGGGCTGTTGGTTAGTATAATATTTAAAATTTCCCTGATATTATCCAAGTTAAAGTTTAACCGCAAACTTTTTTCGCGGTCCAATGTAGCTGTAAGTCCGTTTTCTATCAGATTTGTACTCGTCAAGTATCTGCTTAATGGACCAATCGAGGTGTCCGGTTGTCTGGATCCTGTTCCAAATGCTACAACAATATGAACCTTGTTCCCTTTTGTGAAGGGCTGCCGAAGCATCTCGTACTCAGGGAAGAGTGCAGTGAAATAAGGATGACCTTTTCTTATGTAGCATTCCCAGAATTTCTCCAGCAGTGATTTGGATGACGTTGTAGGCATATCTTTCAGGAGCAGTTCAATTGACTTTGTGATCCTCGTTGATGCATCTCGTATTCCACTGTCAAAGCTATCAAAAATGTAGAACAGCCAGAATGCGTAATTTCCATCTTCTTCCTTACACACACGCATCATGTCAAAATAATTATTTTGTTTTCCCCTTCCAGTATTGCTGTCGTCATTGTCTTCGTCATTGTCCTCGTCATTATCTTCGTCATTGTTAGCTTGCTGTGAGCTCATTTCTTCCATTGATTGCGGGTCTGGAGGAAGAAAATAGTTACTTTCATTTTCGTACAAGTTCACATATTCATGGACCGTCTTCGTTTCACTCCTGTCCCAAGGCTTAGTCAAGTACTCATTATCTACATAAATGCCCGGTTTATTGAGCAAATCGAGGAATTCCTTGTACATGAAATAGTAGTACTCCTCCCTAACTTCACACCACTGGCCCATTATTTTCCAATAGTCTATGCCATCAATTGTCAACTCTCCCTCCAAAAGATCAACGACTCTTCTGGTAACTGATTCCTTTTCGCCCCTCACTTTGTATTTTACTTCAACATGATTTTTAAATCGGTTCGTAAATGTTTGAAGTGAAAGTTTGTTATCAGATAATTCCTTACATTTAGCTCTGATGGCTCGCAGCACTTCTAGTGCGGTAGGACAGGATGTAAATGTTGCAATTTCATCATGCTTTTGACGATTACTGTAGACCAATTTGAAATCTTCGGCACTACAAAAATCATTGACATGCTTATCCACAAAGTCAAACTTGCGTATTAAATCTGTGCGTTGGTTATGCATAAACATTTGAAGCAATTCATAAAAACTGCTTTCAACATCTGAAATTACTTCGCGAGATACAGGTCGAATAAGTGGAGTCTCGTCAATGTGCTTTTCAACACGTCCATCAGGATATGTATAGGTCTCCTCTCTTCTGCAAATCTTGGAGAAATGATCAAGAATTTCAGGGAGATTTTTTATGTCGATTCTCCTCCTAATGCGGACGTATGCAAAGCCCATTTGCATCTTGACTTGCAGTTTCTCATTCTTGACTTGATTTGAAGTGCCTGAATTGAACTCCTTTAATCTGTACAACGAACTATTGCCTCGCACCTCCTTGATGACATTTAGTCGCCTATTTTTTAGTTGATCCAGCATTGTTGCGTTTTTCTTTGTAGCTTTGCTGGTGCGAACATTACCAACAATGGGTTTTGTGGTCTCCTCCAGATTTCCCTCGGTGGTCAGCCTTCCTGAAATGTGGCATGGGAATTCGTAGCAACTGAACCGTTGAATGGCTTGCCATGTGTGACCAGTAGTTAAGGCGTAAATATCATTATTGCGATAGTAGAAGATAATGAAATTTATGTCATCATACATATCTCGGATTCCGAGCTTGGCCAAAAGTGGTACTCTTCTTACCACTTTTTGGGTGTACGCAACAGTACAGAAATTGAATGTGTCACTGACTGATGTCTCACTGCCTGTGTCACCTTCCTCGGTTTCTGGGACTCGTTTTTGAAACCCCTTTCTATCTTTGTATCTGCGTTTTAAGTCAGTGTTCACCTCGTCCATAATCTTTTCAATTATTTGGATTTCGGAAAGGGAAACGTCTGGGTATTTGTTGCGCACTCGATGAATACTAAAGTATGGGACAGCGTCTCTAACGAATGGGGATCGCTCATTCTCATCTTCATCGTTGTATTCATAATCAGAAGAAGCCATGTCGACACTTTCAGAAGAAATATCGCTTGGTTCAATGTCAGCTACAACTCCTGAGTCATTTATTCGAGATCCAGAAGCAACAGCGGGTTCTTGCGGAGGAGGGGCACGAGCTGCGCGTTGGGTACGTTTAGGTTTCTTGGACGCAGATCCTTGGACGGACTTGCCCCTCTTCGTTCCCCTTTTATTCTGAGCTGCTGATGAACTTTGAACGCTTTTGGACTGCAAAACCTCTTCAGTACTTCCAGTGGCAGTGATAGTGCTGCTTGACCCTGCGCTGTTCCTTTGTATTCTATTGAACATGCTTAGTAAAGTGAGCTGTCTTGTAGGAGTTGCCAATGCTGTTTGGGATTCCGTATCTGAGTCCTGAAATAATATTCTGGCGGCATGGGGTAGTGAAGTCCGTTGGGGCTGAGGCTCCACTGTTGTTGGCAAAAAATGTAACAAATATTAATGCCTGCCTATTGTTCATAATATTTGATTATTGTATTTAATCACTTCATATTAAGCATACCTTGGTCAATGGGCGAAGGTTCTTCTGAACTCAAGGATCCAAGATAATCATAAATGCTGTCAGCTTGGCTAGGTATAGGAGTGGAAGCCGACGAATTAATGTTAGGCGGAACATATTCCCCTACGCATGGCTCTCCCAACAACTCTGATAAATCAGAAGATTCGATTTGCGATTCAGAACCCTCTTGTTTGATAAATCCTGGAGCAATATGTATTGAACCCTCTGTGATCAAAAATTTAAATATTCGCTATTTAAGATTTCAATTTGGCTTTAACTTGACTAACTATCTATGTGCTTAGCATTTTCCCTCTCTTTATCATCAGCTTTCAAACTTCCGATTAAGCTACTTATTCAATTGATTTACTTCCTCATACTTATACGGAATTGATAGAAAAATTATTATGATTACCTTCAAATAAGGATTGCGTTGAGTTGTAGGAGGCGGGTGTATTTTCCCTTGAACTTTGGCTGCGCGTTCTTTCCATTATTTTTGTAAAATTGCAACTTACTTCTATAAACTAATCAACTACACTATCTCACACAACTTGTGTTATAAATGATACGCGCACTTTAAAGAACTACACTCGGTATAACATGCTGGAGTCTGCAGTAGTTAGTCCCGTTCAATTCAGTGTTACAATTTTCGTTTTTGTTGTTAGCAGTTGTTTTATTGAAGAAAAATTAAATTGTGTGTGAGCGAGCACATACGTTCATTTTGCACGTTTGACAGTGTTAAATATAATTGTACCGCAGCAAATATTCGTTTGCTCTATAAAACATTCAGTGTGGGCAATCTGATGGACAAATTGACAGTGTTATTGAGAAAATTGTATGGTAAAATAGTTTGCTGTCAAGCCCAAGACATCATTAAATGTACTAAAATGTTTCAGATTTAGTATGTAACGAATTCTTTAAAGCTCTCATACGTAAAAACGTTTTGACTAGATTTAGAGCAAAAAGAGCAGGTTTTCACACCATACACGTGTAGTGTTAAAAAAACTATATATACATGCATTATTATACTTTGCTCTTTTATGCTTTTGCTGCTTCTATGTTCGTGCATCATTCGTCATATTGTATTCAACGATTCAACCCATACTATAAGCAAATAAGTTGTTACGTTAAAAAATCAAAAAGCAGTAATCCATAATATGCAACAATGTAAGAAAATTTTTGGATTCTGCTTCGACAATACTGCACTGCCTGATCGTGAGTATTTTGCATTTGTCAGCTCAACCGGGATGATGCCTTGATTTGATAACACATATATGCATACAAGTCCAAAAGATAAAAAATCCAAACTAGATGAAACTACCCCAATACAAACTTTTCCAGCTACCTTTTTACGTGATTTTTATGAAGAAGAAGAAGGGTTATGTTAGTTATGTATGCAGCATTCAACAACATGCATGCATATAGAGGTAGAATAAGTGCGAATGCATGCTTCATGATGAAACAACGAAATACAATATTTCATGCAAGTCTGAGCACTATACGACATAATCTTTATAGTAATATATAATCTTTCCATCAGTTCTTATATCTTGGAATGCTATAATAAAAGGATAAAAATCACATTAACAGCACTTTTGTAGAATACATAAATATTATTGTATATTGGCCCTTTGAGTTCAATTTATTAATTTGAGTTGGAAGTTGGAATGAAATATGACGACAAATCGTTATTCAAGGGTCGTGATTCTCACTGTGGACGATGAACTTATGATTATGGAGCAATTACAATGCATATGAGAAAACTATTCCGTGTAGTACCATTTCAAACCGGCACACAATAAAATTAACAATAGCAAGCATTTATTAAACATTAAATACTTTGTTTTTCATTCAAGTCATCGTCATAAACAGTCTTATTCCATAAACACATCATATCTCTTTCAAAATTAGTACCTCTTGGAATTGGAACAACTGCTCCGAATTTCCGCTTCATGGCCACATCGTGATGCTCACACATTGGCCGGAAATTTTTAAAATCTTGAACCTTCATTTGGTTCCATAAATGCTTGTACTGCGGCTCAAACCCTGGGTTTGTCTTCTTCACTTCCTCCAGTAGAATTCCAATAAAAACATCGTCCACCCAGAAAAAATTGACCTTCTCAAGAACAGAGTAGAGCTTCCGTATGAGATCTACAGTAATTCCATAACACGATCCCGAGCAGTAATCTGGATAATAGTCTAAAGGCCACTCTGTTTCACTTACATACCACTTGCATCCCACACACCTTTGTGGTCTCATTCCAACAAATGTGGTGCAATACAACTCAGGAATCAAAACTGATGATGGTAAGTTGGACAAAGCATGTGACAAATTTGTCTTCAGATCTTCGCTTCTCCAGTTGAGGAAACGCATTACGTCCACGAACATGTCATCGTCAGCTTTCAGCACAAATGATGCGTTAGAACAAAAATTCAGAATCCACTTGTAACCCATTATGTGCTTGTAGGTAAGATTTCTATATGAGTCAACAAAACTTCCCTGAACAAGGTCCCCAAACATAGACTGCTCATTATCCAATAAAGTTTCTTGTTCCGAGAAGTTTACTTTGCTTTTGGAGGGGTCTAGTCCCCGATCGGCTTCTCCAATCAGAAAAATCAGTCTGATTGACCACTTTTTGTAATGGAGTAGGGATCCCCAAGATTTACGAATAGTCAGCCTTTCGGAAAAATGAGAACGAGCCGAGTGCACCATAATGGGAAGCAGTCTCGCTTTCGGATGTCTCTTGTCAAGTTGACAAATTGATACATTGTTACGGAGCCAATGGAAATTTGAAATATTTAAGAGAAAATGTTTTTCCCATAATGGAGAAGCGCCACTCAAATCTTTAATAGAGAGTATATTCGCTTCTGTTTGATACTTCAAAAACTGCCTTAATGGTTGATTTCCTTTCTGTTCCGTATCTAAATTGGGCCGTTGAAAATTAGATATTCTTGCCAAAGGAATTCTCAGGAACAGATTTAATCTTTCTACTGTAAAAAGTTCCAACATAAATCCAAAAAATACTGCCAGGATGACAATGGGAAGCTGAAATAAAAGTTGAATTATTACATGAATGAAACTTTGGAAATTTCAACTTTTGCTGCTTGTAACTTGTGTGATTTTTACCAAGAAAAGAACTTTAATTTTGCGTTCAGATAAATTCCCACCTCCTTTGCTGTTGAGTGAACTGTAAGATACTTTCATTATTGTTAATTGCTTTTCACCAAAACGACACTCTTGAATTAGTTAGGAATGTACTTCACAGTAGTTGAATACTCGTATTTGTGTGCATATGCTAACTTTAACTGATTTCTGCTGTGCAGTTAATTTTTAGGACTCCGGTCATCTTTCACGTAGGTAAATGCTTACCTGCCTAATATTGTCGATAATATGCGTAACGGTACAAGTGGTAAAATATTATGCACATTATTTTAACAAATGGCTCTTCTCATATTAATCGATTTTTTATTTTAATTTTTGCACTTTGAAATATTTACAGTTTTTCATAAAATATACAGAAGAGATTATTGCCCATACCAAAACGCATGCATAATTAATTAACCTAGACTTAGAGAGTAGAGCATTTCCCAAGATTTCGAGATGAAGTTCTTTTGAAAAATCATAAAATTTTACATAGGCTCTATTTTTTATGAACAATGAATTTATTGTTCCACCGAGCTATCTAAAACTTCTGCTCCACGGTTATCTTCCTCTGTTTCTGTACTATCTGCATCCTCTTCAAAATCCGAATTCTCAAACTCTTTTGTATCTTCAAAGTCTTGATTAAGTTCAAAGTATGGGTCACCGACTCGAGTTGTAGACATGAGATCATCGTCAGAGACAGCAGGACTTTTACAAAAGTTACCTTCCTTGGAATTATTAAGAATCCATCGAGTTCTCTTACGAATGTCTAAAGGAATGAGCGAATAAATGTTTGAAGTCGGCTTTAGGTGCATAATTTTTTAACCATTAAAAATGCTAATTAATTCGATAAATACCTGTATAAATTCCAGGGGATCCATTTGTTCTGCATCCTACAGTTCCAGCTACCACACCAATCTGTTCATAGGAGTAGCCGCCTCTGTAAACCATGAGAACTCCTCCACTATCCCCGCCACATTTCATGGAGCCGGGTGGCCCTGCGCATAGTGTGCCTTTGCTATTTGACTTGCATTTTGGATTACTATTTCCGAGAATGCTCACTTCAGTGTCGACCATTTGCACTGTCTTGGCAGCCCTTTTAAAGGTGACCAGAGTTCCTGTTGAATAATTTCCTGCGTATCGTTTTCCAATTGGTAGACACAGTGGTCTCATCATGTGACTTGGCTTAATTGCTGAATTAAGTTGAAGTAGGGCAAGATTAACATTGGGATTTGTAGAAACCTTTGTTACTTTGTAGCTTGTACTGTTACTAGAGGTGAGACCAGTTTTTACATTGAGTGAGTTCATAGGGGACCCTTGTATACAAGACTTGCTCGTCAGAATGTATCTATCGTTAATGATACTTCCGGAGCACATATGAGAGTCTTCATCAAAGATGGCAACAAGCCATGGGTTTACGTTAACACGAACCACAGTTCCTTCGCCAACAACACCCCCTCTAACGCTTTGTGTTCCACAGCGGCAGTCTAAAGTGGCTTTGTAAGGCGGTTTCGGTTTGGGCTTGCTCGTTCCTTCAGGAGTGCTGGAGTTGCTGCTTTCTGTAGTTGTGCTTAAGTCCATTCCAGCTGCAGTTGTCCCTTCCATTGTAGTACCCTCAGGACTCTCTGTTGTGTTAACTCCTGGCATTAGAGTTCCTTCAGACATACTTCCACCTTCCATGGTGGATCCTTCTGAACTGCTTCCACCTGCATCGGTTGAGCTTTCAGAGCCGCTTCCAACGGCGTCAGTTGAAGATTCTGAGCTGCTTCCACCCATGTCTGTTGGAGATTCTGAGCTGCTTCCACCCATGTCTGTTGGAGATTCTGAACTGCTTCCACCCATGTCTGTTGGAGATTCTGAACTGCTTCCACCCATGTCTGTTGGAGATTCTGAACTGCTTCCACTTGCCTCGGGTGAGCCCTCAGAGCTGCTTTCACCGGCTTCAGGGGATTCTTCAGAGTCAGCACTACCCATGTCTCCAAATATTGTGGAAGGTTTTTCTTCCTGGCGAGGTTTTTGACATTCCTTTCCGTTACAGATTGAGTCTCTAAAACCTCTGTGAATTGGCTCCAGGTCACCCCTCAGTTTCACCACCTCGTCATTATTGTGATATTTTTCATAATGTTCTTCCTCGTCCAATTCTGGGCTCTCGCTTCTGTCCAACAAATGGGTAGGAATATTCTTGCGTTCCTGTGGCCTACTATGAAACTCTGAATTCAAGTCGTAGTCGTCAAGTAGCCAATGCCCGGTTTTCAAAGATGCTCGATTTTTGTATTTCCCTACTCCTCTTCGCCAGCCCTTAGCATCTTCATTTCTACCTCTAAGTCCACCCCCATTTTCGAGCTTCCGTCTTTGTTCTTGCTTCTTTTTGTCAGCCACTGATCGTCTTCTTAGTCCCCATCCTAGCTTTCTTTGAAACGGGGGGACTGGTACTTGCGGTGGCAGTCCATTTCTGAGGTACATGTGATGATGTTCAATCATCGGTGGACCAAATCTAGTGAAATCATCAAACTCATCAGAATCTTCGTCCGAGTCATCGTCATCCTCCCTGTCATAGTCGTCCAGTACAGGATATCGATTTCCATTTAAGAGGCTGTCCATTTGCTGTTGCTGAAGCATAGCAGCAGCCGCGGCAGCAGCTTGTTGTTGCTGTAAGGCCATCATTTGTTGGTCAAACGGGTTGACCAAAAGTTGTCGTTGTCTCAAAATATTGTTGGTCAAATCATTCGATTTAGTTGTTGTATATGGTACTTTAATGGGCTTGTAAGGTTCCCGTTTCAGCCTTCCACTACGTTCAGGAGAGTCTGACTTCAGTTTAGAGTTTTTCACTGACTGATCAAACTTTTCCACTAGCTCAAGATCATCCTTCAGATATGCCTGCGACGATCCATCTTTCAGTTGGGAAGAAGGAAGCTCTGTACCAATGGAAGGCAAAATATCAGTGATTTCAATGTTTTTCTTGTATTTCTGGCGACGCTTGGAAGCAGAGGTCTCTGTAGAAGTGCTGGCTGAATCGGGCTCATTGGAGGCTTGGAGCCCATTCGTTTTTTGTCCCGTTGTTGCAATTGGTTGCGACGTTTTTGGCTCTGGTTTTTCGATCAAATTTGATGTAGAATTTTGAGTGCTATGCCCAGCTTGTGGTCCATTTACTGGAGGTCCAAACAGCCAGTTAATCAAAGCCATCAATGATGCTGATGGATGCTGCTGCTGCTGTCTCGGTGTTCTATTGACAATGAATGTCTTTGGATCACAATTAGGATTTTTATTTTCAGAATTACAAGAACTAAGTTTGGTGGAAAACCTGTCATTTTGCGCTGCCTCCGTTGCAAGAATCGAAGAACACAATATTAAGATAATCCCATATAATACAATGAGACGAATTAGTCGTTTGCAATAGAATCTATAAAGTTTCTCTGAAAATTTCCTACAACTGCTACTGGGAGCCATCATTTGATTCTTTGGTGTTTTTTAACATTGAGAAAATCTCGGCACAGACAGTGGTTCCCCAACTAAATCCTAAATTGATCTGGTGTCAAATACCTGGCTTTCCAAAGCAGTTACAACAGCAATGAGTAATGATGTTTAACCGTTATAGGCCAAACTTAACTGCCAAGTTCAAGTGAAGCTTTAACCGTCATTTGTATGATAATTGCCATCAGTCATAGTAGTCAAAATAGAAATAGACATCATAAAGCTAACTGTTTTCGGTAGCGTTCCTTTACCTGTGTACCACCCAAGATGACATTTTAGGTCATTCGTCAATTTCTTATATCGCTTAGTTTATTGTTATCTCTGTAAATAAATCATGGAAATTCATTATGCGTTATAGATTTCAAAATAGGTAATTTGGAGATGACTCAAACACATGCCTGCAAAAGGTTTTCTGATGCATGAGCCGTGACATAGCTGAAATGCAGATGTGCCAAATAAATTATCTTCCTTTTTAGCAAAGAGTTTCAAATACAAACCAACATTTAATAAAATACAGTTTTTATTTTTCTTATTCAACCTCAGGTGTATTTAAAATTTAACAATGAAAATATGTTCTAACACTAATTCCTCCATACATCATGTAGATAAAATTTACACTTCACTTTACACACATAACACTAACTGTAAAACGTTCAATTTACAAAAATATCAACTAACTCATTAAACATAGCGTACTTATTAAAAATGAGAAAAGTGCGACAATATAAAACAAAGTTGTAAAATATTAGAATAATAATAATAAATCCATTGAAACTAACCATTAATACCAAAACTTGAAAATGTTAAATGTAAAAAAATGAACAATGTTGAAGGTGAAGTACTTTAATAACAAAATATATCTAGTGTGTTATCCTATCGTGTGCAGTGTGATCTTTCGATGACATGAGATTATTTAAAAGTATCATACCTTAAGTATGTATATACCTACGCATAGAATATGAACATGAACTGTTGCTTTGCTGTACTAACTGACTAACCTAAGACCTACACGTCAAACGCGTGCTTTCTTCAGAATTTAGAAATGAATATTTTTTCTTATTATAAAACGATTAAAAAAATAATGACATGATATGTAGAACAAACAACGGGCTTAACAAAATGTGCAACTATGTATAATATTTCTTGAAAATCTTCAAATGATAGAAAAATTTTTTTACCAATAATAATACCGGATATTAGAAGAGCCCTGCTAATAATATGTGTTTTGTCAAATTAATTGACTTGACAAACACAACAATGTGCAAACCAAAATACATCATTAAGAAATCTTTCCCCAGATCCATCCAAAGCCACTAGACGCTTTTGAACATATTTTTGGCGACATGAGGCTCGGACGCCTGGTCCAACGTTGCAGACGCCGTTACAAGGTGAATTATCGCCATTTGCACAAAACTCAGCGCGAACCATTTGCAAGTAGCGAGGATCGTCCAGATTAACTACGTACATCCAATTCCCTTCGTTATTCATCGCTGCCTGAGGAGCGATGAAGTTTGAACGTGTTGGGCAAAGCTGCAGAGAAAATGAAAAAGTGTACAAAATTAATTCTATATGCATGATCAATTTGATCATTACATGAACTTGATGCGTTTTTAGATACATGGAGATGGGAGGAAGTGACTGGAATTTCCAAAACAAAGATTACAAATGGAGAATCTGGGATACCCAACCCAACCAAACACAAGTAATAATTTATCTTTCAGCCAAGAAGATGATGAAACTACTCAGGCATGAAACCTCCTGTCACTTTTCCCAAATTTTGCCACAGGTTAATGTGCTGGTTGCAAACTCACGGCACATCAAGTTAAGTTACAAAAATCGCAAAACAAGTTATGCATCATTTGATCCTCCTAGAGGGATTCTATTTCTGGGATGGCGATTATAATCAATCATCATACCTGTCCGTCTCCAGAAACTTGTCTTTTTCTTCTGCTGTAGCCACCCCGATGCTGTTGCACGTATGGGTATGCAGGTCTGCTGGTTACTGGATCTCTATGATTCCACCACATGGATTGAATCATGGGTGGAACCGCGGCCGCGGCAAACTGATATCCACCTCCACCCCCTCCCCCATTTCCACCCCCATACCCTCCATACTCTCTCTGGTGCCT
>JAQIXX010004775.1:0-15412 GCA_034700605.1 Willowsia nigromaculata
TTAGAGGTGAAAACCGATTTCGGAAAATGCATGCTGGGGGTTGCACTTTTATCGCTTGGGAAAACCATTTTGGTTTTAAAAACCAAATTTGGTTTTTGGTTTTTGATTCACCGACATCGTAAGTGACGATAAAAACTTGGACAAAATTCAGCCACCTCACTCACTCAGAAAGGATAAAATTAAATTTAGACTTAGTTTGCTTTGAAGTCAAGCTACTAACAATATATACAGCAAATCAGTGGCTACACAAGTAAATAATAGGTATGTGTGAATATATGAGCAATATGAATGCAAGAAAAAGAAATCTTTCTTTTCTAATCTGTCTTTTTCAAAGATTCTAAACTGTCTTTTTCAAACCTATGGATGTGCGTGAAATCATGCTGTTTTGCAACCCGTTTTTCACAATCCCTCGACATTATTATCTCATTTTTAGTGGGAATCTTTTCTCGGTATGTCATTTTTAAGTTTCTTAGCGTTCAGAATAAAGAATGCGTAGGCTTTCAAGTGTGTGTGAGGGTAATGTCTAGATAGCAAGTTATTGCTGTCAGCCTTCTTATTACAATGTCTTACGAAATAATTCTTAACTCATATTTACATTTAGGAATATTCTGTGAAAATTAGCTGTTGAATTTTTCTGAATGACAGGATGCTTTTTACCTGCACTAATAAAATTTAAATTTAAAATCAAGCATCAAAGTGATCAAAAACTCAAAAAACTATAATTTGCTAAGTCTCACAGTATTATCTATTTTATTGTGATAGCTTTAAAGGTTAAATAACATTCAAGGTTTACAAAAATGCGCTAAGAATAATAATGATGCGGATAGGTTTACAGTAGAAACAGTTTTTATGGAAAAAGTGAAGTGTTAAATCCACACATAAAAATCCATTTACTGCAGAAACATACTCCTGTAAATTTTCGGTTGTTATGCAGTAGAAATTGGAAGTAGAGCGTAAGATTGAACTTATGCTGCCAGACATGGTGGTACATTATTTTTGCACGAAACCCTGACAATGCAGCTCAGTTCTAGATCACGAAAAAGACCATATTTTTATAAGGCTTTAGATAAAATAATAGTAAGTGTTTTGGTAACAAAGAAAATTCTTAAGCATTACATTATGCTGCAGACGTACTAGTTTTGTTTGTCGCATGCACGAAACGAGAATGGCTTGGTTGGAATCGTCAATTTTTGCTTTGGTTTTATTCTTTAAAATGTAATGGGTCATAGTTGGAGTATTTACAATGCCTACAATTTGATAGCTTGCAATTCTCAAATATTTCCTAGATGGTTTTGGGCGTCCACTTTCTTCGAAAATATTAATGAATGATGTTTACTAGTATCAAAAATGCACACCTACATTCCCACTTGTAAAATCCCAGATGTAAGTCTTACGAAAGAACGTTTTGTGTCTACTATTCAGGAGCCAAAATAAAGTAAAAAGAGGATAACGAAACTTAAACCCTAATAAACGAAGAGGATTTATTATGTTATAGTTAGAGCTTTCAGAAGTAAAAGTCATATGAACGAGAGATACCTTTCTTGTTTTCCCTTGTTTGTTCTTCATTGAGCAGCGTCATAAAAAGTACGAGCGTATTTACGATAAGGGAGATAAAAAAAAAGATTAACATAAAGTTGTCAGAAGTGAAGAAAAGTACAGAGGAAATGGGTGAAAATAAAAATGCGAACCTTTCCTTCCTCTCTTTTCCTGGCAAAAACATGAAATGCATTTTTTACGTTTTGCATAAGTCGGTTTCATTCAAGAAGTGAAAGCTAAAGAAAGTACTGTATTTTGAGAGAAACTTTATGTTTGCTTGGGTTTTCACGGACACACATTAAGTGACTGTAATATTTTCTTTACTTTCATAATGTACCCTTTTCTTCCACAAAGGCATACACAATGAGCAAATTACCCAAAATAAATGAAATGGGATTCAGAGGTTTCCAATTTTGTGAATGCAACTTAAAGGAATCTTTCTAAATAAAGCTTTCACATAGAGTGTAAATACTTCTTACTTTGAGAGTAAAGTTCTAAATATTAAATTTAAGAAGCACATGGAAGTTCCATGTGCTTCTTACATTTAATATTTTCCATGATGGAAGCATTATGGCTTTCCTACGATGAAATTTAGATGGCTTCTTTGATCCCTGCTGTGCCTTTCATTCATATCTTCTTTGGTTTCTGCTTTTCTTCAAGTTTAAAGAATATCTTTCATTTTCATTAGCATGGTAGCGCGAGCAAAGTACAAAAGTAAAGCCAAATTGGATTACAAGAACCAAAATAATCGCAAAACAATTTTCGGGGACGCGAAAAAAATAAGCAACACATATTGAAAAGGAAAACTTGATTTATGCTTAGGTAAATCTAAAAAATTATTAGGAATTATAAATGAAATTTATCACTAGTTTTCCGTATGCTTCCGAATCGGTGAAGCTTTCATAAATGTCCAAATCATTCTTCAGGAATATTTTCAAATCCTTTTTCATTATACATAGCCAGCCATCGTCTTATAGCCAATCTCAAGAGGCTCTCTCACATTGGAAGAAAGCCTCAGAACTAATGTTTAATAAGCTGACAAGAAGACAGATGAATCCATGAGACCATTTGGGTTTTATATTGAACCTTTCTTCTCAGCAAAAAATCGACAGTTCTTGATTTGGTGAATAATGTTATGGATAATATCAGCAATCTTTTGATGAAATTTTAAATGTTCTGGAATAGTTCGTCAAAACCATATTTAGGGAAACCACGAAGGAAATTGATTGATTTAAGAAGTTAAAAACTGTGTATAATACTCTCGTTGCTGTTGCATATACATAATGTTAGGTTAAAAAGTGTTGTTGGATCATGTTTTAATACAAAATCTTTTAGATGTAGAGTAAGTATAGCGAAAGTTCATCCCAAAGGTGGAATCATGAGTTATAATTTGAAAAAATGGTAAATTGTTCATTTGTGATATCTGTAGATAAAATACTTGAAACTAATAAGTTAATATAAGCAATTTGATACTGCTAGTTTCGTTACAAAATTTAAATGTTTGATGCACAGCTTTAAAATAAACCTACAAATAAGTTAAATTTTGTTTATTTTCACATGAAATGAAGAGCATTATGATCATCATTGACCATTATCATCATTATTTCTATAAAAGCAGCGTCTCTATATAGTATTTACAGCGGTTTATTTCAGTTGTCTTTTCGTTTTCCCTTACATTTTAAGTGTAATGGTATCACATGATGATATCATGCACAGTTGCGCAAACGCACAAGAAGTACAACGAATAAACGAGAAACGTAGGTAGCCATTTATGTTCAGTATGATATTGTTAACTAATTAACCCAAAATGTCCTAAATATTAGCACTTGATAATATCATAATCAAAATTGAGTAAAACAAACATTTATGGCGTTATGACTGACAAACTTCCTATACGCTTATACCAAAGGGAATAAAAATTACAACATCTCTTTGTACGTATTTTACTCATTTCTTGAAGCCCCTCTGTAAATTATTATACAATTATTTCTGTTCTTGCAATCAAATTTGGCTTGAAGGCCTACTTTTGTACTTACACGTATGTTGCTTGCAATATAAAGCCTTTATGCACCATGCAGAAGATACGCAAACATACATATTCTTGGAGCTTGAAAGAAAGGAGAATCCAAAGAAAGAATGGATGAAAGGCGCAGCATGGGTCAAAGAAGCCATCAAAATTTTCATCGTAGGAAAGCCATAATATTTTCACATGCTTCTTAAATTTATATCACGTACGTCACACTAGAAGTAAGACATACAGAGTATGAAGGCTTTAGAAACATTCCAGTAAGTTCCATTCACAAAACTGGAAATCTCTGAATTCCATTTCATTTCTTTTGGGTAATTTGCTCATTGTATTTGAGTTTGTGTAAGGAAGGGGTATATGATGAAAGTAGAGAATATATAACAGTAACACAAAATGTGTTAGTAAAAACCCAAGGAAACTCAAAGTTTTTTCTGTTAAAAGTGCGGTACTTTCTTTAGCGTTTTGAATGACACGGCTGCCAAACGTGAAAATGCATTTAATTTTTACTGTAACCAGAATAGGAGAGGAAGGAAAAGGGTAATAGTTTTGTTAAACATCCGCAAAGAAAGAAAGGGTATATAAGAGAGAAAATATTACACACTTAATATGTGCCCGTAAAAACCCAAGCATTTTTTTCTCAAAATACTTTACTTTCTGTAGGTTGTTTTCATTTTACAATGAAACAGACTTATGCAAAAGCATACAAAGCAGGTAGGAGAAAATGCATTTAATGATTTAACCATAAACAGAGAGGAAGGAAAGGTTTGGATTTTTATTTTCACCCATTTCCTCCGTATTCTTCACTTCTGACAACTTTATGATAATCTTCTTTTTTATTTCTCTTTTCGTAAAGACTAGTACTTTTTATGGCGCCTCTTCAATGAAGAGAAAACAAGTTGAAACAAGATGGTAGGTATTTCTGGTTCATATGACTTTTACTTCTGAAAGCTCTGAGAATATGGAATCACTTCTTTCTTAAGGTTTACGTTTCGTTACCCACTTTCTACTTTATTTTGGTTCCTGAATAGTAGGCAAAAAATTCTTTCACAAGGCTTAAATCCCAGGGTTGTACTAATGGAAATACACGCTTGGATTTTGCATACTACTTATGTGTTCGTCATTTATATTTGCAAAGAAAGTGGGCACAATAAACTATATAAAATACAACTATGTTATTGGAAATATATGAACTCAACAACTGCACGTTTAATTTACAACAAATTGCATCAATTAATCAATGTTATTCTTTGTGAGAATATATGCATTAAATGTACAAAGCAATAGTGTTGGCATGTCCATCGACAAGTCGATCGGTCTCGGTTCAAGTTTGCGAATGGAACTGTATAGGTTGCAGTCTTCGATTACTAACAAAAAGAAGCATGTCACTGGCATTTCCCAAAAACATTTCCAACGAAAAAGCTGTAATAACTTGGAAGGAATGTGAAACACATCTTTCACACACACCGACAAAGAGTAAAGTTAGTAACGGTGATAAAAAAATTCACGAGGTAGTTATCAATATTGAGTTTCATTATTTTTCATGACGTTTGTTACGCAAAACTCAAGGCTTCCTGACCCAAACAATACTTGCGAACCACTTAATGTCAAGAATCAATATTCAACAAGATATCACAGCACTTCAGATGAGCAACAAACCGCGGAGTTAATAAAACATTTGAGATGATGTTATAATTATTTTATTGTTATAAGGAACTTTGCTTAATATTATAACAGTTTTTCACAGATTATTCTTCAGACTACAAGAAAAGTATCCCACGCCAGTCCAGTCCCTCAAAAGCATATGTGTCCTCCAATCCATACACCAGCAATTCATGACGAATTTACTAAAGAGTACGACGAAATTAAGGACTATGCATCCTTGTTCAGATCAATTCAAACTTACGGTAAGAAATTACGTCAATTTTCCAGTGACAGGACATTATAATATTTTTGGCTGCTTTACAGCCAGAAATTTTGGCGAAGTATGGGTATTCCTATAAAGAGCATCAAGTAGGACTGAAGATGGGTATATATGTACTTAACAAATGCAACAAAATATTGAAAGACAATTATGTGGGGAGACACTTAAAGTCAATAGTCAATTGTGTAATTTTCTGCACTGCCACTATATTATTGATTATACAATAACGATTATTAAATTATTCCCTATACCCACATCAACAGACTGCTGTGATCCCATCTTTGAAACCTAACAAAATGTTTGCATGAATCAATCTTGTCTTCATGAACATTTGATCGACAATGAAGCAATCATTGGCATAGTTTTGACGAATTTAGTATTTAGATACTTTGAAAGGCTACAAAATGATTTTGAAATCGAAATGCAACGGTTCCTAATGAGGTTAATGATCAATTAGTGCAATAGTCAAGCAACGTTTGTTCAATCAATAGTACAATTTAAATACCTATCACAAGGTAAGTCTTTCTTTGTTGACCATAATAAGAGGAGTAACGAGAACTCGTAGCATAGAAATATATATAGCTACTCATTAAACAAATCTCCCACCGAATGCAAATTTATGATCTCGTGGATTCTAAATGTTTTTAGTGACTCTTTACAGTGTTCTGAAATGTTATGTACATATTTGGACTGAAATACAATAATAATGAGCGAAAATAGTTAGCTTTTAATGTACATTATTTCATTTAATTTTAAAATAACTTAGCTACTACAATGATGTGTAGCGCAGCATCAGCCTTGGCTTGACTTGAGACGGACAAGAGTGGAATAAAAGGAAAAACTTACTCAACGACAAGGTAAGCGGAACCACAAACAAAATACTGCACTGTAGGACATCCTTTGACAAAATATAGCACGATACTGCGTAAGGGCCCTTCGTATTTTGCGTTTTCTATTTTCATTATTTATCTAATGCGTGCTACATTTGCCTTATTTTCCATATTCCGTGCCGTGTTAAGAATCGTAAACAGCGTATATTTTAATGCAACATATGTTCCATTACGGCATTTTCTAGAGACAAACGTCTCATTTGAATAATGGAGATCCCAGTGAGACCTTTAAAGTCAGAGATATCTGCACGGACGCACAGAGATATTAGAAATACATGGAAAATTGCTTGCAGTCAGTGCATGTCGGTGTCGTAAAAGTGAAGACGGTAATTCCCGTTTAAATATAAGGCTGGATCGTGTAAGATGAACGTGCTTGAAATTCCAAATAAGACGAGCGCTTGACACAGATGAGGATGATGACACAGACATATCATTTCATTCTCCAAATGTGTTTTGTTGAAATGATCCACTCAATTATAAAAACAGGATGTCTAGTTAAATTTAAATATATTATACGCGTTGGAAAGTCATTATACTTCATTCATAAAGCAATTTGGAAGTTGGAGAGGTAAATGACGAAGTAAGAACCGAGTTAAAATAAATTAAAATCTTAGCTAAAATGGTTACGAAGCTTCTGGATTTGATGGGAAATCGTTTATATATTTTAAGAAAGCTTGGAAACAACTTTTTTTAATCGCGATATATTTTGTGAACTGCCGGTCTCAAATTATTTTCATACCTTCCTTTCAGGCTAAGTGATGCAATAACTTTTCCTTTTTTCTTCAGAAACACAGATGAGTCAACACAAGAGCAATGCTCTTTCTCGCAAACATCAATGGTAACCTCAAAAAATACTTAATTCTTACCTAAATCCAACGAAATTTTATTTTCAAGTGTGCTTTCCTCAAGTTATGCTCATTATTTGATTCAAGTCTAGAAAAATTCCAGTGAACTTTATAAATCAGGTTTCAATACTGCCAGCATGTACAAAAATCAAAACAATCAGTATTCATAAGGTTGAATATATTTGATACAAGATATTTAATTAACCAAATACTTTTGTCATCAATCTTTGATCTTTTGCAGCGTTTTATCTACACAAATATCTGTTCTATTTCCTTTTTCTCTAGCCTTTCATATGGTTTTAAGTAACCGCAATTCTCTTTTGCCATAACCAAATATTACTTGCTCTGTTCACATCTGTAATTCTGAGAAATTTTCTCATTGGGGTAACATCAATAGATGCTAGATAGATAGGTTTTATTATATCTCTTGAAGGCCTTCGGCCCATATAATAAAACCTATCTATCTATCTATCTATCTATCAATAGATGCGATTGTTGTTCACCATGTTCGGTATAAAGAATATGTGTCTCTAGAGATATTAGTAGTCTAAACCAAGCGGCGCCATTCAATGTGCTTGAATCTGGAAATACAAATCTATCTACAAGCTAGTTTTAACAGGTTCATGCCGACGTCTTAGGAAATACATTTTTTTCAAAAATATTTTTAAAGTTAAGTTTTTGCAGTAAATTAATGTTCAGATGAGAGATTTTTAAGGGATGCGCTTTCTAATAAGACCAAATTTAGCCTCAAAATCTTAAAATCCCAGCAAATTTGCTTTTCTTGCTTATATTTTGTGAGGTTGTGAATGATCCTCAACCTTTGTTTAACTTTACTACGATGGAAAACGGGGCCCTTTTGAAACGCCATTAACAGGCATTCAACTTGGTTACATAAACGCATGTTATGAAATGAATATAGTGAGCTGCAAATTGCTTAGTTTTTTCTATAGTGCGAACAAACAAACTTTTTTTGAATGCCACAAAACAACCATAATAAGATTTTCATTACTTTGGTGGAGAAAGCACTCAAAACTTTGTTTCTGTGATGGTGTAGCGTTTGGGATGAGGGGCTCATTAGAGAGTCGTTAGAGAAAGTGAGATCAAAAACTATTATCGTTTCACGAATGCCGTCATCCCTGCGGTTAATGAACCGTGACTACAAAACTTTACAAACATCTACGGAATTCGACGTCATCCATAGTACGCAACATAAAACATGAGTTAGCATTTTATTTCGATGAAAGGAGGTTCTACTATCTAACCAATATTTTATAATTCAGGCGTAGACTTTCATTCCTAATTCGGTCTTCCAATTTATTTAAGTAGACATTGTATTTAGGGATGAAAAACATGATGACTACTTTAAAATAAGATTACCATTAAGGATTTGTGAGGTTGTGCCAATTTAGAATTGACGGAACGACAGTAATACTCATCATCAGACTAAGAGGAAATATACAAGAAAATGGAGAAAATATGTATGCAAATATGCACGAAAAATCGGCAAAATAGGACATAAAATAGGACAAATTTTCGCCGAATTTTACGCTTTTATCATTAAAAATTGGCCAAAATTACAAATTTTCTAACTTCTATTCGATATGCACATTCTAAAGAATATGCATTCTCACATACGATGGTGCATTACCATTTAACACACTGAAATTTTATGTTTACATTAATTTGTGCAGATACAAATACTTATAAAATTTTCTGCGAAGGTGTGTCCTATTTTTAGTTCAAAAATATCTAACATATTACTAAAATATTAGCAAACATGTTAAAATAGGACAAAATATACACAAAAATCTCTCATATATGCATATTCTAGGACATAGGACAAAAAAGTCCAAAATGTGATAAATATGCGAGCATACAACGACTTGCTTCTACATGATTCGTTCACAAGTTAAAACATTTTACAATAGATGAAGTAATAAAGAATAGGACAAATCCTAAGTTCTCTTACTCTGCTCATCATACTTCTTTTTCCCTGAAAACATCGGTTACGATACCTAAGTGACTTGATACTGAAGATCAATGACATTCTCGTTTAAAATTCATTTGTATTTGCATAGCCAGTTTCCTCAGTTTTCAGTATTTAAGTTAGTGCGTACCATGGAGGAACATGCAAAAGAAAAGAGAAAGTTCAAACGCTTTATACGCGAGACAGTTTATTTTAAATTTTGATTTATTTTCATCTAATAAGGCAGGTCATTAGTGAAGTAAAATAATTGTGATGTGGACTTGGACTTGACTTGAAGCCTCTATAATTTGTACAGTTTCCCCCATTTGTATTGTATTTGTATTCAGAAGCAAAGTATTTACCAAAAGGTTCCCTGAAGCATAATATCAATTGTTCGTTTGAAGTCGAGTGGAAAAGTTGTAGTTCTTATGAAACCTCGTTTAGCTTTCGCTGTTGTATTCCCGCACCATCATTATCACAACAAAAGAGTTGATCACGTATCTGAAGAAGGGCAAAATTAGAATTTCGTTTTGGAGGCTTACACATTTCGAATTGTATGAAATTTAATAAGTTATTTTGGACGAATCGTTTAATTTGCAGCCTACTCGTCATCCGTAATTTTACATATCTACATATAATACGTACTATATAGTATTTTCTATGTACGAACTGTTGTTGACTTTGAACTCCGTTAGTTGCATGACTTTCATGTAAACCAGGAATGGCAAACGAGGTTTGTAAATCCTTCCTTGGAACGGAAGAGTTCTGGTGTTGAATGAAAAATTAGCATTTGTTTGTGCTCTTTTGAAACTTTCATTGATTCGTTTTCTGGCACAAATATGAATGACGTTTTTATATTTAGTTATGAATGCAATCTCTCCCATGGCAATTAAAAGAGTGTATTACAATGTATTCGGAATCAGTGACAAGATCGTTTGCATATTATTCTATCACAAAGAAAAAACAAAATGTTAGAGTAAACTAGATTCGTGATGTTTTTATAAAAAAATATAATAGTTGTCAATCACCGAAACAAACTGAACTTTTTCATTTTGGGTTCTCACATGAAAGTTTTAAAGGAAAGGCTTATAAAAGAAGGGATTCCGTTTTTGGAAGATGAAAATAGTATTGTAGCTTTCTTCACAACATGGCAATTGATTTAGAGCAAAATTGTGATGAAAATTTGGACAGAGTGAAATCAAATTTTGTTAAATTTTATCATGCTCAATTTAAATCAGAAACTTTAAAAATAAATTATTTGCTATCGCGATATCTTGAATCATACCATACCTGACGATTATTTTTAGCAAACTCCGTATCAGAATAGAAAAAAATACAAAAATTTATACGTATGATTTTGGTTTGGTTTATTGGTCAATGCCTTGAATGAAAGATTTTGGTTAAAATTCAATTATGAACCTATGAACATATTTACTAATAGTAGAACATACTATGGAACCTTACTTATGATAGTTACTTTCAATTTATACGATTTACGTGCTAGCTGTCAGAATATCTTGTCGTAAAATATATCATACGTGACATTCTGTTTACAAATTTTCTACTTCACCATATGTATCCGTCTTCTTCCATGGAAAGCTATGAATCCTGCTAAATGATATAAAATAAAGTTTAGAATAGCTCCAAATTCTGATTTTACATTGTGACAGTTCCAAAGAAACATACATTTGGAATACCACTATATGCATACTGTTATATTTTTACCACCAAACTTCCCGCTGAGTTAACAGTGGGCGTAAAAGAAGAATGTAAAAGTTTCCTTGAGTTGAACTTAAGTTGGATTTTTCTACGTTTTATGCTGGGCATAAATCTACTTAACGTATTATTCTTCAGTTCAAACTTGGAATAAAAAATAAATCTTATTCTATGTGCAATAAGTCAAAATCCAGATTTTGGTGGATATCTTAACGTAAGTAGCTTTTATTGCTTACAGCTTATTTCTTCATGGAAAAAATAGAAAATAAAGATTTCCAAAAGCTTGTTGTACAAGTTAAGCATAACACCAGGCAAACCGACAAATGTAATTTGAAAAAATAATATAATTTATAATGACATAATTTTATAATACAGGAATATATTATAAATGCAGCATAAATTATGCTTTAAATATCCAGAATAAAATCCATAAAGAATCTCTCCATCATGAAAGTATTCTTTTCATACCTGAGAGGAAAACACCGTTAATCCAATCTGGGCAAGAACACTAAATCAATATTTTGCTTGTTATCAAATAACCTAAGTTGTAATGTAACAAATAATTTGAGGCGAGTAATATTGAAATGAATTTTGACAGTTTTTGAAGAATAAATATGCCTCACTAAACGTATAACTGTCAAAGTTTCTTGTACATTGAATTAACTCCTACGATTGCACGCGGTTTTTTACATTACGGGTTTTCACTTGTCATTTCAGTCACATATTCTAGAGTTTTGGTGGCAGTGACCCAATCAATACAAAAGGTGAAAAAAGGAATTGTGCGAAAAGGAATTGCAAAATCTGAAAGGTTTGCTATTATACTCATTGAAATTCACTGCGTGTTCCTGCGGTAAGCCTCAAGAGGAGCAAAATCATCAGAAATGAACCCAATTTGGGCTTTGAGGATACCAATACCAACATGAAAGCAAATTAGAAAGACATACTGAGCAGGAGATGCATACAGAGTCTTGATTTTTCGCGGAATTTTGTTGAGGTTATTCAGTTTGTTATGTTGTGATCAGAAAGCCTTCATCAAGTCATGGGTTTTATCAGTAAACTACTGATTGGTTTGCAACAAATTTTGTAAATAACCAAAGAGCAATGAATACCAATAGGAATGCCAGTTGTCTAAAACATTTCCAGAGCATAAAGCAGGATACCTTATGATAAACTAGGAATAAATATATTTATCAACAACAATGTATCCCAAAATATTAAAGTATATTAGCGATTATAAAAATGTAAATCGGCTTATGGCAAACTATTTGGTTTTCTGTTCCACAATATATTTCTTACATTTTCATTCCAGTCGTTCGGATGTGATTGTTCATTATTATAATAGACATTGCTTTCATTTATAAACTCCAACGATCTAACCAAATATAACAGTAATTTATCTGCATGTGACAACAACAGCCGAAGTTCTAAAAATACAAGCATCATTGATTTTGTGTTTGCTTAGGTTTTTTAATTAAAATATCGACTAGAGTAAGTAACATGAGCATTTTGATGACTGTACTAACCCAACTCATATAATTACTGATAAGGGAATACAGGTTTGTTTTTTTCATTCACGATAGCTGTCACTTTCACTCGTACATAATGCATTGTAAAAATTGTGTTTTTGTTGCAAATCAGGCGAGCAATATCTGACAGAAACAACTTACTATCTATAAATTGTACACATGCTTACTTGACAGCCTTAGAAATCCTCTCCGAAATATAGAGAAGTCTTCCAAGTGGAGAATTCGGTTAGGCGAGAAAGCAGAAGAAAGTGGAATGCAGCATGAAAGCTTATCTCGATTCCCCAGGCGACTTGGAATGACAGTTGCTTTCTTTTTTCCTGCATTCCTTTTCCCCATCGATGCACACATTCTGGCTTTTGTCCAGCATTATTTCTGAGTCACTGACGAGTTTTCTCCACAAAATTTATTGTTTCCAGTAATAGCAAGAGAACTAGTGAGGGATATAGGACTCTTCCTCGATATTAAACATGCTGTATGCACATCTATGTCTTATATCTGACTGGAGAAATTCAACAAATACCAAAATGACATCCAAAAGGAAATACAGAGACGATAAAAGCAGGAATAGAACACATCGTAAGAAATAAAATTGTTTCTAGATTCTTTTCTTAGTGAGCTATAATATTAAAACGGAGAAAAATGGATGTCAAGTAGATTAAGTGAAAATTTGATGGTGCATTTTGTCACAGTGATGGAGGTTTCGATTGGCATTCGTCTCAATACCTGACTGGACACTGGCAATGTTTCCAAATTATGTAGAAATGCATTTCTCCTATGATTTCTTATCCTCTTCTTTCTTCTGAAAGAGTGCATTACAGCATCGTTTAGATTATTAAATCATATTGATCATATGGTCTTTAGGTATAAACGAGGAGTAAGAACTGACCATTGTTGTGTCTAGCGGTATATGGTATTAGCAGTTATAATTAAGCAGGATACAGTAATAAAACACGTACAAATATGAATTTCGACAAGTTACGTTAGCATTACAAACATCACTTGTGAATATTTAATATAAAAACCTATTATTATTTCCAGTGATACATGTGGACTTTTGTGATTCTATGTGCCAGCAACAAAATTCTCGAAACTGTTGGTATGTTTGTCTTGAAAAGGGTTACCATTGAAATTAAAGCAACATATAGCTCACATGACAGCACTTGTGACATTGATGAGTGACAAATTCTCCATTTCAGTTTTCAAAACGACAGTACCATTAATCTCAACCTGTAGTAGCAAAACCTTACTTATGAAATACTTGAGATATTTCACGTTGTCACTGGAAAAACAATATATTTATACTATAGTTAAACTACTGATATAGTTATAAATCTTGCAATTTCCTTTTGACATTTTCGTCACGAATCATAGAGTTGTGATAACGGCGACCCAATAAAACACACAAACTGAAGTGATGGGAATCCTGCGAAAGAAATCGCAAAAAACAGAACTGGAACGGGTTGACTTTTTCTCATTAAAATTCCCGGCGTGTCACATGGCGAACCTCTGCACAATCAGCTTATTTACAAATGAACCCCATTTGGGCTTTGAAGTTCAAAACGTCAAATGAAACTGAGAAGACACTGAGATAGCGTCTTGAATGAAGTCGTTCGTCGTTCCTTCTGAAATTGTTGTTCTCATTTGTTCGACTTCCTTGATATGTGGGCTATGACTTTTCCTTGTGCCGTGTTGGTATCTTGGTCTAAAAATAACCTTATAAAATGAAATCCTGAAGGCAGCAAATCATATTATTACTTTTGTGTGAGGTACTACAACACTTTGGTGTGCATAATATAATCTTAAAATGTAAAAGAGATTATAAGGTAGTTAAGTATATGGTTAAATCCACTTCAATTGGTTATGAATGTATTTCGTAAATGGAAACAAGTTTCTTGCCCGCCAAAATAAAAAGCATTCTACCTCGTATAGATTATCTTCCCCCTAATCGTCATTTTTTAGGTGGAAAGAATCCACGGTAACTTACCACCTACAAATGGGTAATTTTCTTCTAACAGAAGGAACCTTCCACCTAAAAACTTAGACTTTTTCTTAGTGCCAGTCAAGATTCAAATTCAATATGCCTAAAAAAATAAAAACATGCTTAATCATATACGAAATAGATGCTTCGAATATGCTGGTGTGCATATGTAAAGAATAAACACATAATATGGTCATTATTTACATCTTATATTGGCAGTTTTCATTTACTTTTTTTTCAGATATTTTTTAGGTATTTAGATAGCTTTGTAATATTTTTGTAGACATTTTAGATTAAACTAAACGGTAAATACAAAGTTTGATCATAAAACATCAATTATTGCCTACTTAACGAAGGCGATTGTTTTTTGGTCTAACTCTGCGAGCTTTTTACCCAAGCACATAAGCCATACCTTTGAATTAATGTAACTTCTATAAACTTTTATGGTCTGCCACTTTGAGTCCACCGTGATTATGGTCAATGAAAGAATTAAGCTTCAGCATAACTAAGCTTATTTAAGCTTCCACTGCAAATATCACATAGTGAATGAAAAAATTGCAAAAGCCATAATGTTTTCCTTAAATTTAAAAATGCAAATACTAGAATTATTCAGTTGTAAAATGCAATATCTGAAACTTATTTAACCGAAAAAAATAGACTTATGAATTAATGGTAACTACCTATATGTTTTTGAATTCAAATAAGGCATTGTTCTATTAGGAATCATTAAGCTTAAGACCTATATTATGCTTGCATATTGGTAGACAAAATGTTGCTGTAACGTAAAATTCAAATTTTAGAATACCACACTCTGTAATATATTGAATTACATTCTGTTTTAAAGTCATATTACATTTTCTGCTAGGCTAGAATAGAAGAAAGTTTAAGTGTTTAAGAGGAAAATACCCATTTTTAGGTGGTAAGTTACCGTGGATTCTTTCCACCTAAAAGATGACGATTAGGTGGAAGATAAACTACACGAGGTGGAGTTCTTTTTAGTTTAGCGGG